>JAXRKP010000134.1:131798-139298 GCA_037039925.1 Doris montereyensis | reverse complement strand
ATTCTTGTTTACCTCTAAACACCTTTCCCAAATGGTTATGTCATTGCCTTATGGATTCTCTAGCTCATTTCTCGGAATTAATCATTACACCTACGTAAATGTAGTTTTGAACTTATTCTTTCTTCCTGCCCAGTTTAAACTTTCGTGATTTAGTTTCCCTAGTTTTGTTTTTGTTTTATTTGCATTTACTTTAATTCCTATTTTATCTAGTTCATTATTCAGCATGATGATATTATACTGAATGTCACTTTTTGATTTTCCAAAAGAACTAAATCATCAGCAAATGAACGCATTGATCTATTTATTCCTTCATTTGTTTCGATAGTATCATAGTGATCTATTTATTCCTTTACTCATTTACCCATTATGCTGTTTGCTGTTAGATTATAGATGTTGGTGGGGGAGGAGGGTTGTTTGTTTGTTTGTTGTTATTTGTTTGGTTTTGGGGTTTTTTTTGTAGCTTTTTCTTTTTTGTTTTCTTTTTTGTTTGGGGAATGGGGCAGGTTATTTGTTTTGTTTTATCCTTTCTTTTTTCTTCTATAGGAATGAAACACAGATAAAATAAGAGAATGAAACAATTGGATATATATATTATAGAACGGTCAAATAACCTATCATCTATTGATTTATCGAATGATATACGCTTACGAATCTGAGCACAAAATGAAAAGAAATGAATGATTTCATAACAGAAACAAATTATTTCTTTAATGAAAACAGAAAAGGTGGGGAGGGGGAGCAGAAAGGAGAAGTAATAAATCAAAAGAACAGTCTATTTCATGTTCCTAAAGAGAACATTTTATTACCATTGAGGGGGGAATCCATTCAAGGACATAGAACAAGAGGATCACTTCACTGTTTAATTCTTTTTTTAAGTTCGCTTACCTTTCAGAAATTATCTTCAGAAAATTAAAATCCTCGCTCTACATCTGTCACCCGATCCAAATGAAACAGTGTTTGTAACATCTTATATTATGGGTTGACTTGACATGTCATGTGTACGACGTTTAATGTCAGACTCTCGTAATCCCGTTTAGTTGTGTCTTTGTGTCTTCATAAATCAAATTAATATTCAACTCAAGACAAAGGCATTTTACAGTGAATACTTGAATGGCAAAGATTTTGTAACTCAAAACACACTGTCTCTTTGCCTCAGTAATTTGTGCAGGATTGGGTTGAAACCATAGGAAGACTTTCTCATTATCTTTATATTATCTAGTGGTCAATATTGAGCTGTGGTTATAAACATGTGTTTGGAGACAGGCTTTAATTGGACATTGCAGCAAGAGTAACAGGTGAGGGCAAAGTTGTTTGAGGCGCATTGATCTATTACAACGTGTCGATGTAAAGCCTCACACCTGTAGTTTGGCAGCTCGTTTAACGGCTATGTGAATAGAATCCACTCACTCAAAGCACCATTTTTTGGAGTGAGGTGTTGGGGTTGAAGGGGTGAGGGGTGGGGTGGGGTGGAGGTGGAGGTGAGATTGGTACTTGGATAACTAAATCAATTCCTTCCGATGTGTCGTGGGGATTTTAGATATGTGTGCACTTATCACAGAAAACCATTTCGACGCTAGACCACTTTCCTTTAAGACAGAAGATAGTAATATGTTTCAGAATATACAATTGAAAGAAGTTAATTGTGATGTAACATTCAATGTAAATAAATACATGTAGCACAGAAACACACAAACATATAGCAAACTAGATAGGGAAGGGGGAAGAGACGGGGCGGGCGGGGGGGGGGGGCTCATCTCATGGTTTAAATATTACTTGTATCAGTTATTAACACAACATGCTAAATCAGGACATGAAATAATATTATTACACCCAGGCGCCGGTAGCTCACTCGGTAGAGCGTCTATCTACCACACAGGAGGTCCCAGTTCGATTCCCTGCTCGGGAGAATTGTTCTGGCCCTCATGTCGACCTGGCAGCGAAATGGATTCAGACTCGGCCAAAGTAAAAGCGTGTGGAAAGCAATGGTAAACTATCACATTATGCTCTACTCCTTATTACCCTACGCTCAGCTCTGAGTATAGAACATACTTTGCACCCCATTAGTACAATAGTAGTGTCGAAAAGGGAAAAACTGGGTCGGTAGTTTGTCTATCACCCACCTGCTAACCTTGACCTTAAACGAGATTTAATTGATTTGTATCCCACACCGCATTGATTTCTCTCCCTTAAAGAATAGAAAATGGTTGTTTAATATGAGGCAAACAATAATCTCTGTAAATACTGTCATGTTTTAATTTTATATTTATGTTAATTTAAGTTAATGATGTTCAGAGCCTACAGGCTGCAGTCACTTCGGCTCCTGATTTATTTAATATTTTCAGTATCTAATCTTCTTCTTGGATTCTTAATTTTTGGATACAGATATTTCTTAAAGTTCAGTGTTTCCGAGAATATAATTTTTGTCAACATGGTTGAAAGTGAAATGAATCTATCATCAAAAGAGTCTGTCTGCATGACATTTTATTTAGTGGCCATTTTTGCCTTCCATTGTTATGCTGTGAATAACAACTCACTGTTAAGATCTAGCCAAGCCAGTTTGCAGCCAGGCCTATATGATTACAGTATCTGTGACCTAGATTTATCTGTGACTTCTCATGAGTTAAGTCAGTATGTAAACATCAACACCTTTGATTACACAAGAAAACAGGAACAGTGTAATCAACACACACGGATTGTTTTCTCGAGAGAACACCTGATCAGTTTAAACAAGAAAAGACAAGGTTATTAAATCCACACTATTAGCATATAATATACTAAAGTACAGGAAGAAAAAGAGAGGTTGTAGAGGAAGTGCAAGGAGAATAATAAGAACTGCTGCCATTAATATATAATGTGTTTATAAATGAATGTTTATCCCAAACAACCAACAAAGGGATTAATAAATCAAACCTGATTAAAATAAATACATCTCAAGTCATGAAAGAGTTTTCCAAGAACTTTAAAGTTATGTATTTTAATTCTCAATCTGTCTGCAACAAAAGTATCACAATTAACGATTTGATTCACGAGTCCAACTCGGATCTGGTGTTTATCACTGCGACATGGCTCCCTGACACAGGGAATGAAGTGACGATAAGCGAAATAAAACCACCTGGGTACAAATTACACTCTAACCCCAGGAAAGGCAGAGTAGGGGGGATTTGTGTCGTTTATAGAGATGTTTTGCATATCAAATTTGAAAACATTGAATAATTCTTGTCTTTTCAATGCACGAAAGTGTCAGCTGCAAACACAACATTATTGTGCATTTACCACCCTCCTCCTTTAAAGAAAAACAAGGGCAGCAATAAATTATTTGTTGATGAAATGACAGATCTGCTAAACATGACTACCAACTCTGTAAACAGGTTATTGTGCTGGGTGATTTCAACCTGCACTTCGAGTCACCAAAGGAAACATATGCAAAAGCAATGCAATCTGCACTCAGTGATTACCATCTACATCAAATTATCGACACACCAACACACAAGAAGGGTCACATAATTGACTGGCTGATAACATCTGAGGACAGCTCATTTATAAAAGACCTCCAAGTAGCTGACAAAGCTTTGTCTGATCATTTCCTTGTGACTTTTTCATTAAATACTTCAAAGCCGACTCCAAAGAAACGAAGTTTGACATCCAGAAACATGAAAGCCATTGACTCAAATGCCTTTAAAGCAAGTCTGTGTTCCGTCTTATCTCACCATTCAAAAGACCAAAACATGGCAGAAATTTACAATCAACATCTTACTGAAGCGCTTGACCAACATGCGCCATTAAAAGCTGGAACTGTTACATGTTGATCATCATCTCCATGGTACACACTGGACATCAAACAAGCCAAACAACACAAACGAGCAGCAGAGAGAAGATGGAGAAAATCCAACCTGAACATCCACAAACAACTCTACCAAGAACAAGTTCAACACGTCAAACAACTCATCATGGACGAAAAAAAGAATTATTTCAATGACAAAATTTCTAACTGTAAGAACTCCAAGACACTTTTTGCTGTTGCAAATGAAATGAAGGGAAACATCAACAAAACCCCCTTGCCCACCAACATTCCAACAAAAGACCTGCCGGATGTTTTTGGAGAATTTTTCTGTACCAAAGTGTCTAAAATTAGAGCATCCTTTGACAATGACAAAGACAATGAGTCATGCATTTTAAATGAAATTTGTATGAATAATCATCAAATGTCAGTTTTTAGTGATTTTAGAGATGTGTCATCTGATGAAATCAAAAAATTATTCTTTCCTCCCCTTCTAAAACGTGTCCTCTAGATCCCATCCCCACCACTCTTCTAGTCCAGTGTCTTGATTCTCTGATTGACGTTATAACATCTATTGTCAACCAGTCCCTTAAGACAGAAAAAGTCCCACTATGTTTTAAGAAAGACATTGTCAGCCCACTTTTAAAAAAGCATAATTTGAATCCTGATGATTTAAAACATTATCGGCCTGTTTCTAATCTTTCATTTATTTCGAAAATCTTGGAAAAGGTTGTTTTGATTCAACTGAAAGAACATCTTCAGTCTAACAGTCTTATTGATCCTTTTCAATCAGCTTACAGAGAAAGCATAGCACTGAAAGTGCTCTTCTACGAATAATGAATGACATACTGAGATCAATTGACAGTGGCAGTGTTACCATCCTAACTATGCTAGACCTATCTGCTGCTTTTGACACCATCGATCATTCGATACTCCTGAATAGGCTGTCTGCAAATTTTGGTATCTCTGGAATGGCTCTAACATGGTTTATATCCTACCTGACAGAGAGATCTCAGTCGGTATGTGTTGAAGGAAATTACTCATCAGATTTTAAACTCATGTATGGTGTACCACAAGGCTCAGTCCTTGGTCTTGTATTATTCACAATGTATATGTTACCTTTGGGAAACATTTTAAAATCACACAATGTTGACTATCACATATATGCTGATGATACGCAGCTTTACGCCTCTGCACACCCAGAAAAAATTTCTTCTTTGATATTGAAAATTCAAAATTGTTGATGTACGAGAACAAACTAAAATTGAATAATGACAAAACGGAGGTACTACTGTGCTCCACAGAGACAAAATTAAATAAAATAGATATTTGTAATATTACACTTGCGGGGACAGAGGTTGCTATTTCTGAAAAGGCAAAGAACTTGGGGGTTATTCTGGACAACACTTTTTCTATGGAACATTAAATTAATGCTGTTGTAAAAGCAATATATTTTGAAATCAGAAATATTTCACTTATGAAATCCATACTATATTGTAACTCTGTGAAGGCATTGGTAGTCTCGTCAGTTCTGTCTCGTTTAGACTATTGCAACTCGCTCCTGGCTGGAATCACAGAAGAGAAAATTTTAAACTACAAAGAGCACAAAAATTGTGCAGCAAGATTGGTTCTGAGTAAACCCAGATCAGAAAGCTCAACATCAATGTTAAGAACTCTTTATTGGTTGCCAGTCAGGCGAGGATTGAATACAAAATTGCTGTTCTATGTTACAACACACTTCAGTCATCTATACCATCATATCTAAAAGATCTTCTAATTTCATATGTTCCACAAAGAGTTCTTAGATCCCAAGATAGATTCAAAATTATTGATTGTGCCCAAATCTAATTAAAAAACTTTTGGTAATAGGGCTTTTGTTGTTTCTGGTCCTCTTATTTGGAATTCCCTTCCCTTTCCTTGAAGATTGCTGGTAGCATTGCGATATTTAAGAGACATCGGAAGACACATCTTTTCAACAAATACTTCTAATACATTGTATTTTACTTATTTCAATTCAGCTGCTACAGTGTGTGTTTGGGTGCGTGTGTGTGTGCGTGAGTGTTGTGTCTGTCTGCGATGTGGTTGTGCAAATGTCTTTTTGTGAAGCGCCTCGAGGTCTAGGCAGAAGGCGCCATATAAATGATCTTTATTATTTTTATTTTATACGGGGTGTAAGTGACCCTATCACCGCCCCTATTACCTTGACTTTGAGCTAGATTTAGCTGAGTGGTTTTGAGACGGCGCATTGATTTTCAGCCACTTTGAATGAGGAGAGGTGATATTCCTCTAAAAGATGTTGATAAGATATTTCAACATGGTCGGAAATCCGCTTATTGTCATCTTGATGTCGTTTAACAACAAAAGAAACTTGAAATCATAAAATTAACGTGATCTCGTTCACCCAGCGTCTGGCCTGCTCGGTAACCAAACCGGAAGTTAATCAGTTATTATGGAGAAGAAGACGCAGAAGAAAATTTAACAAGAGCGCAAAGTGGTGTTTTGGGGTTATCTTGACAATAACGCATAGTGTGAGCTAGCTACACAGCTTCAAAGTGTGTGAAATTTGCTGTGCAAAATTTACTAAGGTTCATCCCTATGTAAACAACATGTAATCAAAATCGGACTCACTTTGGGAAATTTAGACAACCTTCTATAGATTTTGCGTTTTGGTTTGTTCTTGGGTTGTTGTTTTGTTGTTTGTTTCGTTTTGGTTTTTTTGCGCGGGGGGGGGGGGGGGAGGAGGGAGAGGAGGAGCTTGATGTTGGGAGTTTTCTTTTTTGTGTGTGGTCATTTGCTACTATAAAAATTATAAATATTTTGTCAAAGATATTTCTGAAATACTTGCATGATGTACGTTTTTCATGAATTTCTGAAATAGATTTAAATAAAACAAACTATATTTTTTGTAAAGTTACAAACTGTCATGTAATTTTCTCAGAGAAGATCCTAATTTATTCCCGAAATCATATAACGTCCGCCGTGAGGTTTGTTGTTTTTGTTTTTGTTTTTGTTTTGTCGAGGTTCTTTGTCGCATTTTGATGTCGGCGGAGGGCGGGGTTATTTTATAGTTATTTTTTGTGTTTTATATTTGGTTTTTGCTTGTTTGTTTGTTTTTTTTAGTTTTTTTTTAGGGGTGTTTCTTTTAATTATTATTTTCATTGTTTTGTTCGCGTGTTATTATCTGCCTCATGTGGTTGAGAGTGGAATAAGATGAAATATTGATAGTCTTGGAAATAATGTTTAGGAAAATGAAATGGAGATGTCAAAGCCCCATGATGAAAGAAACTAAGCAATAAATATTAAGGAATAAAAAGAGAATAAAAGAGAAATACATTTGGACATTTTAATGTCCTAGAATAATATGGTATATCTGACCATAGTGTAATACAATCTTCTATATATAAAGCTAAACGTCTCAAACGGCTTATAATTCAGGAACCACTGCACCCACAACCTCCCTATTTCGCATGTAGATTTCAAATAGCCTGCTTTAGGTTCGCAGCGAATAAGCTCTTGGATCCATAAATCCAAACTCTCGATTTTCGGTCATTGCAAATAATAAGCCCACATAACTTCAATATCGAGTAATACGTAATTAGTCCAAAAAGCTCGCGTAACTTCAGTATCGAGCACTAATTTGATCTAATAATCATACTTGATATCACCCGTAACCGATAGAGTGGTTTCTGAGTTAACCGCCGTCAAAGTTCAAGAGAAATCAT
>JAXRKP010000134.1:80000-117500 GCA_037039925.1 Doris montereyensis | reverse complement strand
TAATAATAATAATAATAATAATAATAATAATAATAATATTAATAATAACAATAATAATAATAATAATAATAATAATAATAATAATAATAATAATAATGATAATAATAACGATAATAATAACGATAATAATAACGATAATAATAATAATAATAATAATAATAATAATAATAATAATAATAATAATAATAATAATAATACTACTACTACTACTACTACTACTACTACTACTACTACTACTACTACTACTACTACTACTACTACTACTACTACTACTACTACTACTACTACTACTACTACTACTACTACTACTACTACTACTACTACTACTACTACTACTACTACTACTACTACCACTACTACTGATAATAATAATAATAATAATAATAATAATAATAATAATAATAATAATAATAATAATAATAATAATAATAATAATAATAATAATAATAATAATAATAATAATAATAATAATAATAATAATAATAATAATAAATAATAATAATAATAAAAATAATAATAATAATAATAATAATAATAATAATAATAATAATAATAATAATAATAATAATAATAATAATAATAATAATAATAATAATAATAATAATAATAATAACAATAATAATACATGAAATAATAATATGGGCATTACTAATGCGTCTTCCTTTTTAGCTCAAGAAAGTGGTGTTAAAGGTGATGGTGAAGACATCTTACCAAGTGGGTTTTTTAAAGTAATCGTATCAACTATTTTCTTCTATTTCTTGACATACTTTGAAGAAAGAATAAAAAGGGATGCATTATAGTGGTAAGAGTAAATGTGTTTCTTGCATAATGAGAAATTCAGTAATTATTGGTAAATTGTTTGACCTTAAGGGCTTTCCTTCCGTATATTCGTTCCATTTTATAGATATTTCTTTCTCTTGCAGGTGATGGAAACAAATAAATTCATCCTTTCAGGTGAAACGTCATTTTTGTAGCAAGTCATTCTTTTTAAAAAGTTAGTCCAATACTTAACCATCTATTTAGAGGACCAGGATATATATTGAAATTCACTTCAGGAATGATTGTTTCCCCAAGCTTATGAGCCCTTCCTACAAAGGATTTGAAATCAGAGTTTCCGTCTTATAGACCCACTGCCTTCCATAACCGTTGATCTCCAATCCACCTGGGGTCCCCGCACATAGTCTGGCCTTTACCTTTTTGACCTAGCCCTCTTGGGTGGCCGTTCCAGAGCTTACCTGTGTAATGACGTAGTATGTTTCAGGTTATGAGGGGACTCTGGCTACCACACAACTGCACCGAAGTCACAATGGTGGCTAAATTTATGGGACACATTGATTGAAAGTCAGCACTTCGTCTTCTTCGTATTCTCGTGGCACTCGAGAAGCACATAAGGCCGACACAGTGGATCGCCATTGAACACGATCTGATGCCAACTTTGTCATCTGGATCTTCATCTCTTTTTCGAAACCTCTCCTCCATATATCTAGCGGGCGACCTCTCTTCATTGTGCCCTTCGTCGACTATTAAAAGGCCATAAATGCCAGAGTCAAGCAAAAATTACTGATGGAAAAAAACCCATTGAAAAAGCGAAAGGTTTCATTTTAATCTCCAGGATGAACATAGATGGCTTAATTGACAAAGAAATTACAACAAAAATGTCAAAGGCAGGCCAAGTTTTTAGGCTTCTCATATTAAGCCATAAGACTTAACCGCAGAAGTCTCTCATATAATCATATAACATATACATATATATATATATATATATATATATATATATATATATATATATATATATATATATATATATATATATATATATAGGGCTCAATATTAGGTTCAATGACCTTTGAATGCCTTGAAATGCGTCTTGAGAACTCATAGAATAATAAGGATACACCATACAATATCAAATTGTTCATCAAAAATGTATTTAAAAGTAAGAAGCTCTTGGTCAGTGGCAATTTTAAAACTATTTATAGACTTAAAATTTGTTCAAGATTATTCCAAGTCCTTATCGTCCGGAAAGCAAAGGAATTCTGCCTGATCAATGTAGAATACCCCTTGATATTAATTTTAAGTTTATCACTCCAAGTAAATGTAACATGAGAAAAATCGGAAAATTTCTTATAGTCAATATTACCACTGCCATGAACTATTGTGTATAATAGAATTAAATCTGCTCCTTTTCTTCGGTATGTCAAAGATAGGAGTTTCAAAACTTTTAATCGATCCCCATAAGACATGTGATCTAACATAGGTAACAATTAAATGGCACGTCTTTGAACATGTTCTATAACCATTTATTGTCGTTTAAATATAGGGATTCAAATACAATATTACAGTATTCTAATACTGTAGATTTATAAAGACCACAAGGGAGGGGGAGGGGGAGTAAGTTGTCATGCTATTGTGATGAGAAAACATATTTTTCTTCTATTTTCATATATAACAACTAACAAGGCTCACGGCACGGTGTAAACGAAAACCCAAAGTAAACTGTCATGTTCAGGTAAGAATGGTGTAAAAGAAAACCAAATGTAAGATGTCATGTTCAGGTAAGAATGGTGTAAAAGAAAACCAAATGTAAGATGTCATGTTCAGGCAAGAATGGTGTAAAAGAAAACCCAATGTAAGATGTCATGTTCAGGCAAGAATGGTGTAAAAGAAAACCCAATGTAAGATGTCATGTTCAGGTAAGAATGGTGTAAAAGAAAACCCAATGTAAGATGTCATGTTCAGGTAAGAATGGTGTAAAAGAAAACCCAATGTAAACTGTCATGCTCAGGTAAGACTGGTGTAAAAGAAAACCCAATGTAAACTGTCATGCTCAGGTAAGACTGGTGTAAAAGAAAACCCAATGTAAACTGTCATGCTCAGGTAAGAATGGTGTAAAAGAAAACCCAATGTAAACTGTCATGTTCAGGTAAGAATGGTGTAAAAGAAAACCCAATGTAAACTGTCATGCTCAGGTAAGAATGGTGTAAAAGAAAACCCAATGTAAACTGTCATGCTCAGGTAAGACTGATGTAAAAGAAAACCCAATGTAAACTGTCATGCTCAGGTAAGACTGGTGTAAAAGAAAATCCCAAGTAAGATGTCATGTTCAGGTAAGAATGGTGTAAAAGAAAACCCAATGTAAACTGTCATGCTCAGGTAAGAATGGTGTAAAAGAAAACCCAATGTAAACTGTCATGCTCAGGTAAGAATGGTGTAAAAGAAAAACCCAATGTAAACTGTCATGCTCAGGTAAGAATGGTGTAAAAGAAAACCCAAAGTAAACTGTCATGCTCAGGTAAGAATGGTGTAAAAGAAAACCCAATGTAAACTGTCATGCTCAGGTAAGAATGGTGTAACGGCATCAAGTAAACTAAGCAGTAGATTGAGTGTCACAGGCAATGCGAACGTAAGGGTACACGTATGTGCGTCGATGAATAAAAATGACGTAAAATATCATGAAATGAGGAAAAGGATATCAGCAGTGTCACTCAGACTACAGGCAAGAGAGAAACTCAACTCAAAAGAAGATGAGTTCAATTACAAACAACGGTAGTATCTGGTTAGTGTAATAAGCGAAAGGACAAAACAGAAAAAAAGTGTTGAAAGCCTTAAACTTATTTTGACTAAAAATTTCGAAGTTCGGTTGAAGTTTCCTCAAGTAATGAATCAATGTATCAATGAACGAAATGGGAGATAATGCCCTTTCGGGGGTTGAGTTAAGAGATTGTAGAGCGGGAGACATGATGTTTGTCATATCAATTTCCAAACTGGAAAAAGAAAGCCCTTCGGAGTAGTCACCTCTACCAACAGAATCATCTAAAGGAAGGCCGGAAGACAAGATTCAATAACAATCTTCCCAGCACTTGTCGAAAGTTTATATCACTATCACCATGACGTCTAGTTTACTAATATTGGGTGATCAATGGAAGACAAATTGGAAAATCTAAAGGAAGGCCGGAAGACAAGATTCAATAACAAATCTTCTCAGCACTTGTCGAAAGTTTATATCACTATCACCATGACGTCTAGTTTACTAATATTGATGAGTGTCTTCTGTCAATGGAAGACAAATTGGAAAGGTAAATATTTCAACTGTTCTGATTGTAATGGCAATAACGAAGAAGTATAGAGAGAAATTAGGATCATCACATCTGCTGCAAAATTATTTTTTTTCGGACGGACAATCGCTTGCTTGGAGAGATTGGAGAGAACATCAGCGAACTCAGCGAAACCGAGCACTAATCGGCTTTTGGACAATAGTCGACATTTTATCGAGAATACCTTCGAGCGTTAGACAGTGAAAACAAAGACCTTAATCATGCCATCAAAGGACACACCATGATCCAAGCAGTTCGTGTATGATTAGTTACAAGAAGAACTTCCTTACAGTTACAGTTCGGTCAATCAAGTTTCTTCCTTACGTTCACGGGCTGACATTTTGGATAGGGCTAGGATGTTGCTCTTCTTACAAAGAAGTCTGCAAGTTTGAAATAGAACGATACACAGATTGCAAGGAAAACGGTCAAAATCATTTAGACATGAAATGACAGAAACTTTTCAACAGCGTACATTTATTGTCTGTCATAGCAAATAATATAATGGAAAAATAAATGTACCATAATCAGAAATTCATTGCATTACATAATATTTCCCTTTTAGTAAGTATGGTTTCAATTTACTATTGTTTTTCCTATTTGTTTACTCATTGTTTTGATTAAAATTGAATTAATCGATACTATAATCTTTCCGATATTCGTTGATACGTGTTCCGTATTTGAGAATAAAAGGACGAATGTCGATATTCGTTGATATGTTTCCCGCATTTGAGATATCTCTGCGCATAAAAGGACGAATGGCGATATTCGTTGATATGTGTTCCGTATTTGAGATATCTCTCTGCGCATAAAAGGACGAATGGCGATGTTCATTGATATGTTTCCCGTATTTGAGATATCTCTGCGCATAAAAGGACGAATGGCGATATTTGTTGATATGTGTTCCGTATTTGAGATATCTCTGCATAAAAGGACGAATGGCGATATTCGTTGATATGTTTCCCGTATTTGAGATATCTCTGGCATAAAAGGACGAATGGCGATATTCGTTGATATGTTTCCCGTATTTGAGATATCTCTGCGCATAAAAGGACGAATGGCGATATTCGTTGATATGTTTCCCGTATTTGAGATATCTCTGCATAAAAGGACGAATGGCGATATTCGTTGATATGTGTTCCGTATTTGAGATATCTGCGCATAAAAGGACGATTGGCGATATTCGTTGATATGTGTTCCGTAATAGCATAAAAGGACGAATAGCGATATTCGTTGATATGTTTCCGTATTTGAGATATATCTGCGCATAAAAGGACGAATGGCGATATTCGTTGATATGTTTCCCGTATTTGAGATATATCTGCGCATAAAAAGGACGAATGGCGATATTCGTTGATATGTTTCCGTATTTGAGATATCTCTGCGCATAAAAGGACGAATAGCGATATTCGTTGATATGTGTTCCGTATTTGAGATATCTCTGCGCATAAAAGGACGATTGGCGATATTCGTTGATATGTTTCCCGTATTTGAGATATATCTGCGCATAAAAGGACGAATAGCGATATTCGTTGATATGTGTTCCGTATTTGAGATATCTCTGCGCATAAAAGGACGAATAGCGATATTCGACCTTTTTCTCAAAAGAGATCGGGTAAAATAGTATTCCTTCCCTTCTCATGAAAGGACGAGTGCTTTTTCAAATGTTGATTCAGGTTGCACATGATAGCTTCCTTTGGACACAAAAAATATATACGCATAAAGATACCCCATGTCAAATGTCATTGTTGTACGTTAAAAGCTCTGGGAGATATGAACTTAAACAGCTTTTTGGCTATCCTGTAAAATCGTAATTTGCCGATATTCATCCTTTAGCAAAATACGGCAAAGCATATCATCTTTCTCCACTTTATCCTAATCTGTTCGTCTCCATCTTTTGGACCAAAGAACTTCATGTCTTCCTGCATCATATCCATATATCTTCGTTTTGGTCATCCCCTTTTCCTCCTGCCCGGTATGTCCATCCGCAACATCTTTTGTCCAATATATTCCATATCCCTTCTCTTTACATGTCCGTACCATTTCAGTCTGCTTTCCCTAGCTTTGCTTCCTAGCTCTACCTACTTGGGTTTCCCCTCGAATGTGTTCCTTCCAAATCTTATCCAACCTTGACCTTGACACACCCAATGAGAACCGCAACATCGTCATCTCAGTCGCCTCTATGTCTTCTTCCTGTCATTTTGTCAGGGTAACGGTTTCCAGGATTTACATCATTGGTAGACGAACTACTGTTTTATACACCGTCCTTTTCATTTTTACAGATATCCTCTTATCACATATCACTCCTGTCACTTTCCGCTATCCATTCTATCCTGCATGGATTCTCTTTTTTGACTTCTCTACCACATTCCCCATAACGTTGTACAGTTGGCCCTAGGTACTTAGACTGCTCCACCTTCCTCACCCTCATATCTTTGTAATCCTATGGTTTCTTCATCCTCCTTTTCAATTGCCCACATGGCTATGAATCTAAAATTGTCACATGCGTAGTAAGGAGTAGGTCATTCTAAGCACAAGAAATGTATAATGGGGCCAAACATGTATCCGGCTTATCTATTTATCGCTCACTATGTAATGTGTAATGCAATCGGTTCAAGTTGCAAGCCAATACAATGGACACAATTCTTTAAACAATGGGGAATTGCAAAAAAATAAAACACAATATGTATGTACCGGGCAGTGAACAGGTAAGCACCTGTACGGGGAGTAGATGATCCCGCCCTCCTCGAGTCTCCCTGCTGCCTTGCATGTCGGTCTTGGCTGACCAAAGGCTAAGTGAGATAACCCTGACAGAAAACAACCTGTTGACCTTGCAGGTCAGTCTTGATTGATCAAAGGCTAAAGGGGTTAACCCTGACAGAAAATAATAACCTACTGCCTTGCAGGGTGGTCTTGAATGACCTTAGACTAATGGAGTTAACCCTGACAGAAAATAACAAGGCCTGGTAGAGGGCCCAAGGTGGCAGCCCCACCACCTAACTAAGGTACAGTGGGCTAATCCCCTGCTTATCCAAAACCAAACTGATTCAGAAAAATAAATGCAATATACCGGGCTTGACCTTTCAACGACGAAAATGGAAACGAACACGGACTATGATTTTTAGAACATGGAAGGTTAGGGCAATAAATGGAAAAGAGTAAGAATTAGTTGAAGAAATGGAAAAATTCAAAGTAGGCATTTTGGCCATTACAGAAACAAAGACAAAAGGACAAGGAATAGAAAATGTAGGACCAAATAATATTTTAATCTTCTCAGGAGTCAAAGATAGAGGTAGGGTAGGAGTAGGCCTTCTATTGCACAAAAGGCATGAAAAGCTACTAGAAAGTTGAGGAGAGGATAGATTACATGAATACAAGAACTATCGCAAAAGAGGAAGTGAGGAAAGCAAAACAGGAACAATGGGAAGAATTTGGACAAAGACTTCAAGAAAGCTATCAAGGAAATCAAAAGCTGTTTTGGGGGTGGGGGGGCAATAAAGAGTATGAGAAAGACCAAAGCATGCCGAATACGACAAAATAAGAATGCCAAAGGAGAAATAATGAAAGAAGCCAGCGAAATCATGGAAACGTGGCGAATGTATTTTCAACAATTACATAATCCCTCCAGAACATATGAAACAAGGAGTAAATATCAATTAGCAAGAGTAACAAGTAATACAGAGGAGACAGCTGAAGACGTAGATATATCAATGGAAGAAATGTGAACAGCTGTAAGAAAAGTGAAATTAGGAAAAGCCTCAGTAACAGATCAAAATTACCCAGAAACGATTAAAAACCAAGGAGAGGTGCAGACACAACTACTATATGCAATATGCCAACAAGCATGGAAGTCCAAACAGGGGCCAGACGACTGGGAAAAAAAGAACGGTAGTACCAATACATAAGAAAGGATCGACTATGGAATGCTGAAACTATAGAGGTATATCACTACTTAGCGTTCCAGGAAAAGGGTATGCCAGGAGACTAAGGTAAAGAGTAGAGGATCAGATTGAAGAATATCAGAGTGGATTTAGATCAGGAAGAAGTGTACAAGATCACATATTTACAATTAGACAAATAATAGCAAACCTGCTTGAGAGAAAGATTGACTTGCACCTGTGTTTTATAGACTTAGAAAAGGCATTTGACACTGTGAGGAGTGACGAACTATGGCATTCCTTAAAAGAACACAATGTAGAGCAAAATTTAATAGAAGCCATTAAAAAAAAATCGATAAGCCCATGTGCAGTGAGAGCAGCTGGAAACATATCTGCAGAATTTGATGTAGATATAGGAGTAAGACAGGGTTGTACCCTAAGTTCTCTTTTGTTTATCACATTTGTGGATTCAGTCGCAAAGGCATCCTCAAAAAATTAAGAAAATAAATGTAGGTATGTGGAAGATTAAACCAGTAAATGTATCAATGTTTTCATTTGCCGATGATTTGGCTTTGTTTGGAAAATCAGAAAGTGACCTTCAGTCGAATATCAACATTATGAACAATGAACTAAATAAAGGAGAAATAAGAGTAAATTCAAAGAAAACCAAAACAATGCTAGTAACCAAGGAAGCTAAAACACAAAATCTTAAATTGGGCAGGGAGAATTTAGAACAAGTTCAAAGCTCCAATTACCTAGAGTAATGATTAACTCAGAGGGAAAACTAAGAGAAGAAATCAGCCAGAGAATCCAAAAGGCAAGTGCAATATATAACCATATAGGAAAGGCATTTGTAGGTAAGCAAGAATTGTCAACAAAAACCAAAATGGCAGTATACAATACAGTTTATTGTCCTACTCTCCTCTATGGCAGTGAAACTTGGACTTTAGACAGTAGAGAATACAGTAGAGTACAGGCAGCTGAAATGAAATATCTAAGAAGAGTAGTAGGAAAACAAAAAGAGACGAAATCAGAAACACAACAATAAGAAATCAAACCAAAGCAGATGGCATAAAAAATAAGATAGAAACAAATCAATCGAGATGGTTTGGGCATGTAAACAGAATGAATGACAATAGAATAGTTAAATCAGTATACAGTGCTAAAGCCGAAGGTAAAATACCAAAAGGCAGACCTCGGAAACAGTGGGAAGAAGATATAAAAGAGGTATTGAAGTATAGAAATTTAACTTTTTTGGAAGGAAACAGAAAATGCCAGGACAGGGCATCCTAGGGAAAGATCATCTCGGGCATCTGAACCCATACACTGAAAGGTAGAATGAGAACTGATAAAGAAAGAAAGACACAAAAACTTTCTGTGACGCCTGTAAGTATTTTTTTTAAAGTTTCTGTTAACCTTAAACCTTTATTCACCTCAGACGAACTCTTCTTTCCTGGATTTTTCTGCAATATGCGATTACAGAAGCTTGCAAATTCAATTTACATATGTTTGTAAACTTGTGTCGTTGATATGATTAAATTATTCGATCTCCAAATTGTTTCCTTTCAACAGGACGTTCATTTGATGCAAACAATATTTTTCTCACTGACTCAACTGTACATGCCGACAAAATGTCTTTGTTTCTTAGCAAATCTGTCCACCTGCGATCCTTCAGCTTGAGAATCCTTTGTTTCATTGTGCATTGACCTAGCATAACGAGTAAGTTCTCCTCGCCATATACTTCTGAATATTTCCGTTGAATTTTATTAGCAAATACAAAGATGAGCTGGCCTGCGACAAGCACTGGTGTCTGGTCAGGGTTCAAATATTTTGTTACTGAAGTTATTAATATCAAGATCAGGCTGTGAAACACCATATTATTTGGGTTAATTGAAGACTCCCTGGGAGTATCATGGAAGGCTTTGATGCGTTAGAATGTTACAGTCGTCTGCTTGAATGATACAATGACCAGGACGTGCAACTGTCCTTGCCCTTAAAACCAATTCCAACCACAAATATTCTTCTTCAACATTATCGTGCAAGTCCTTTCTGAGAGTCTCAGTTTCAAAACACCTTTTTTGTTTTGTTTTGGGACATAAAAGATCCCATTCAGAGAGGATATACATATATGGAAGTGTAATGTATGCAATTGGTAAGGTAGACACACTCGTTTAGTTAACTGACTCTGCCTTGAGCCACTTGTGGTCGACATGCACCACATGTCAGAAACTGCACCATGTGTCGGAAACTGTACTACATGTCAGAAACTGCACCATGTGTCGGAAACTGCACTACATGTCAGAACTGCACCATGTGCGGAAACTGCACTACATGTCAGAAACTGCACCATGTGTCGGAAATTGCACCATGTGTCGGAAACTGCACTACATGTCAGAAACAGCGGAAACCACGTGTCAGAAACTGCACCATGTGTCGGAAACTGCACTACATGTCAGAAACAGCACCACATGTCGGAAACAGCACCACATATCGGAAACTGCACCACATATCGGAAACTATCGGCACCACATATCGGAAACTGCATTACAATATATACAGCTCAGTGTCATGAGAACTATTTCGACTTGTTGGGCATTAATGGATTATAGCCAAAGCTGTCCGTGACACAAGTGATGAACTGTCCACACAGTGTTTGTCATAGTACAACTATACACCTCCTAGAATATTGAATCAAGTGGAGAATGTTTGCCGCATGGCCCCATCTTATGAAACTGAAGTATGAGCCTTTTACTCCTTGCGGTTGCATAAACGTTTAATGCCGTCTCTACAACCATAGGGGTTTCTTGGTCTCTAATATGACTAGAGATGAAAGGGAAATCATGTATTGCATTGAGTCTCAATAACTCATTGCATTGAGTCTCAACAACTCTTTGCAATGAGTCTCAGCAACTCTTTGCCATGAGTCTCAGCAACTCTTTGAATTTAATCTCAATAACGCCTTGCGTTGAGTCTCAATAACGCCTTGCGTTGAGTCTCAATAACTTTTTCCGTCGAGTCTCAATAACTCTTTAATAATATTCACAGCGACTTCCGCATGTACGTTCTCGCCACCCTAGAAAGTGTATTCGTATCATATTACGGTGGGCTCTAAAATATTAGATTTAGATATATATGTGACTAAGAAACGTACTAAAATATTAGATTTAGATATATATGTGACTAAGAAACGTACTAAAATATTAGATTTAGATATATATGTGACTAAGAAACGTACTAAAATATTAGATTTAGATATATGTGACTAAGAAACGTACTAAAATATTAGATTTAGATATATATGTGACTAAGAAACGTACTAAAATATTACATTTAGATATATATGTGACTACGAAACGTACTAAAATTCGCCATGTTTTTAAAACCTCCTTTTTTTTTTTTCTTGGGATATTTTTGAAAAAAGAATGAAGAAAGGGTATCGTCAAGAGCTTGAAAAAGCTTTATATTGAATTTAGAGTAATTTTCAATTTCAACTATTTTACCAATGCATTTAACAAATGTATACTTTCCTTCCAATTATTTTTCTTAGAACTGAGCCGCCGCGATGTCATGTGCAGACTTGTAGCGTCATAAAAATCAAACACAATCCATTGAAGCTGAAAACCATATGTCATTAAAATCCAGATATCTCGGCTCAGAATAAAGCTATTCTAACAAGTTAAAATAAACAAAATTTATGATAAAATACAATGTAATCCATTTTTAAAAAATAAAAATTTTAAAATCATATGTTAATGAAAAACATTTTCAAAAATCCCAATAAATCACAGATAATCACGTCAAACCGATAATAGTTGAAACATCATACAATCATATCGTGTCAGAGGCTAAGTAAATCATTTGATCTTTAAATGCCCCATACATCTTAATACAATCATGGAGTTTTAAAAATGATGGAACATACAGTAATCAATAAGAACAATTCATGATACCAATATTTTAAATTATAGAACTCCATATCAATGCCATTTTTAAAAGAATTAAGACTTCTTAAATTTGTTGCTTTAAACATTTTATATTCATTTATCTCGGGGAGAGAGCAGATATGCAGACCATGTGCAAAGGCAAACAGTGAGGCTAGATGCATATCGAATCTCCACAAGTAAGGCTGACATGAATTTAGTTGCCTGAGACATAGGTAAGAAGATAAAAGTAAAACTTTAAAGAGCAGAGTTAGCATGGTTGGTGGTGCGCTCTCTTAACATGGCGAAGCGACGGCTGCCGATGCGGGCGTCGCGGGTTTTAATCCTGTCTGGTGACAATAGTTGCGGGGTTTTTTCAGTCTTTTCTTTTGAATTTGTTTCATCTTTATGCCTATGAGGTTTCGATATTTAGACACTACGCAATAATAGTATACGGCGGTGAATGATTCACATGTTTACGGAGCTATGAGAATTGATGGACTCTTTCAAGGGTTATCTCACTCTCAGAGTTCAAAATGTCACACGAGCATTGTACTGAGAGAGAGAGAGAGAGAGAGAGAGAGAGAGAGAGAGAGAGAGAGAGAGAGAGAGAGAGAGAGAGAGAGAGAGAGAGAGAGAGAGAGAGAGAGAGAGAGAGAGAGAGAGAGAGAGAGAGAAAGAGAGAGAGAGAGAGAGACAGACAGACAGACAGACAGACAGAGAAAGAGAGAGAGAGAGAGAGAGAGAGAGAGACAGACAGACAGACAGACAGACAGACAGCCAGAGAGAGAGAGAGACAGACAGACAGATAGACAGACAAACAGACAGACAGACAGCCAGAGAGAGAGAGAGAGAGAGAGAGAGAGAGAGAGAGAGAGAGAGAGAGAGAGAGAGAGAGAGAGAGAGAGAGAGAGAGAGAGAGAGAGAGAGAGAGAGAGATCCAAGATTGAATGAGTATCATTTTATATCTTGTTATAGAGTATTTAATGTGAAGGTTCTAAAAGCTCCTGGGAGTTGTGAACGATAACAATGGGAAAAGCCTATCCTTCATGAAAAGGGACAAAACTATAGCAAATGATGTGGGGAGTTACGAACTACAAATCCATCTTTATTTAGTCATGTATGATTGATTTATAAAGACGGCATTATATATCGCATCATTGTCAGTAGGCGCCGTTATGCTTCTCGTCATCACTTTGTAGTGCACTACACCATGTGCTATCAATACATACTTTCTCCCCACCCACCCCCCCTCCGTCACACCCCACTCCCTTAATTATTCTTTGAAATTTAGTCAGCATCTGAACATAATAAATCTCTTTAAGGGAATTCATGTTGAAGGTGTTAGTTAATGCTTTAGATTAATTATTATTTCAATCGCTCAACTAATTTATTGGCCTGCTGTTAATTATTTCTGTCTTTTCCGTATGTCAAACCGACAACCTTCTGATCGAAGCTGTCTTTGTAACCGCCAGTCACAATAACCCTTCTTGACATCGTCATAAATAGTCCTGTGGTGATGTTCACAGCAGTTGGTCACACTGACATAATTTCCATAGGAAATACTGCAAATGATGGAGTGAAACGTTTCGAGGGCAAACAAGGGGGAGCCAAGTCGAGTAATGTTACCTGCTTTGCTGAGAATACCTGAAAAATAAAGCAAAGTCAAGTCAAAGTTGGCTGAAATTTGGAGATCAAAGACAGAAGTAAGGTTGAGATAAATTTGAATATCTAAGACATAGAATCTGGGTGAAATAAAAAACCATTTTTAAACATTTCAATTTTTAAAATCTAAATGATCACATTTCTATAAGGGGTGCCATAAAACGGGAGCCTTTACAACATCTATAGCGTGAAGCCATTTAGGTTAAAATGCTACACCCTATCAACGGTCTATACAACATAGTATAACATTTGCATCAATGATAGGACGACTAATATGCTTCAAACCAATTGCTTTTTCTTCAAACCTACTCTCCTCCGTCCGTCCGTCCGTCCCTAAATTATATATTATAAACGTTTAACGCATACTATTGTAACATATCTACACACATTTTCAACTAGCCGGAAATCGTAGATCAACCCATCTATATATCCTTGAAGACTCGATAGTTCAGAGGCAAATTGTCCGCCTCTCAACCAAAAGGTCGTGGGTTCAAGCCCTGACGGTTGCTAACTTTTTTTTCGAGTTTTTTTTTTAGTAAAACCTGTCCCCCCCCCGCCCTCTTGGTCCAGGTATGTGGATCAACACCTAGTCCCATCGACGAAGGACAAAAAAATGAGGTCCTATTTACAGATCACGACACTCTGGGTACGTTAAGATCCCTTGGCTGTTTACAGGTCAGTCGGGGCAACATTTAAAATCCTACCTTATTAGTTGTGGATGTGGGGTAAATTAAATCAAATCAAAGCAAATCAAAGCAAATCATATCAAACTATATATCCTTACGATCTAGATCTGGATCAATAACATCTTGCTCTATGGCCTTGTTCTACCTGTTATGTAAGCGTCCTCATTAGGCACAATCGGCATGTGTTTAAATGTTTCCAGAACTGTCTTTATTGCCGGACCACTGATAACGTAGGAATGCCCGTACACGTAGGTAGGAAAAACTGCCATGGGGTATTCGGGTCCCACCGCCCAGCGTCCTTCCCTGGCTACCAGGGGCTCCTTGAACAAGTGTCTGTGTCCTAAGACAAAACTGTTGATGAAAATTTAAAAAAAAAAACAATGTAGGTAGATGTATTACAATATAGAAACATGGAAGCATTAGGGGTTGTGATGAAATATTTTTCTACATCTATAGTTACATGTTTTCAGTATTCTTATTCTTATTTTTTCGTCCTTTATTTCTGAAACGGTTCAATCGCGGATACGGAAGTGCTTACCTGCACATCCCGACATAACGGTAAACATAACATCACCAACCCGGAAAGAATTCAAAAGGAAATTATTTTTTTTATTATTTCAAAGATCAAAGCGATCTCTTTATCGTTTTTTTTAGAAAACATCGAGAAAAGGTAAAGGATATTTTTGGGGCCTTGTTTGAAGACAAAATTGACTAGAAAAACTAGCAACATCTGAATTCATGGAAGGGACAAGAGAGAGAGAGAGAGAGAGCTCGTGATAGACAACGCACCGCATACGTAACGGCGTTAAGACAAAACACGTCCGACATCACCACAAACTCGGATTTTACAAAAAGTGTTGAACACAGAACGACTTAGAGAGGGATGGTTGGCAACGTGTTGAATAGCGCAAGTCAAAAATGATGATGATGATGAAGATGATGATGATGACGATGATGATGATGACGATGATGATGATAATGAACATTTTATTGCCCTGAGCTGTGAATAATCTAGAGCTAAGCAATGCAAATGACTTGCTTTAAGTGATTTTATAATGCCATTGTAGTAAGACAGATCTTTTTGGACAAAATAATAATATTTAAGAGAGTCATTTCGGTTTGATCCATTTTTTCTGATGTTCATGCCAAGAATGCTGGGTGACTGGCCGATGTACTTTTGTTTTTGTGTTGTTGATGTGTAGCAATCCTTTTGTTTTGTTTTGTTTTTTATGCGGGGGAGGAGTGTGTTCTTTATTCAAGTCCTGTGGTGTCATGCCTTGTTGTTGATAAAATACATTTAGCTGACCACTATCACAAGTAGCCCATTTCCAAGTTGCAAAGTAAAGTACCACCCTCAAACCCCCCTTCGCTCCCCCTCCCCCCGCCCACACCCACACCCACACCCACAAACACAACACACACACACACACACACACACACATTGGAATCCAACTGTTTCGGAGTTCTACTCTGTGTTCTATGAATCTGGGGAATTCTTTAAATCCACTGAAAAGTAAATATCTAAGACAGCTGTCAATAACGGGCAAAATTCAGATAATAATCAATAGTTCTTGTTTCACGCCCCCACCCCAATATATATATATATATATATATATATATATATATATATATATATATATATATATATATATATATATATATATCAAGCTCGTGATTGTATATTTGCTTAAATGTTTGCTCAGGATGTCTTGTTCAACCAAACCAAAAAATATATGTACATGTAATGTATTTATGTTTTGGAGAATATTCAAAAGGTTCTGTTTCGGGGCATATGTTAACAATCGGAATATAAAGATATGACAAAATGGTCAGATGTGAAACTGGAACTGATGTTCATATGTGATAGTTTATTAGAAATTAGAAAGGTATCTGGCTTACCTTTTTAATTATTACGCGACCATTCACAAAATAACGACTTTCACATTGTTTACACATAATGAGTGGTAAAACCATGGGGGGGGGAGATAAGAAGAAAAAATTATCTCTGGCCATATTGTTTCTCAGTGTTTTTAATATGATTTACTCAGAGCTACCAAAGTACCATCACATAATATATCAGTATTGCAAAAGATGCTCAGCTGATCTCAAATTACCTTACTTCGTTTTGTAATAAAGCTGAGACAACACGATCGTAATCTTGTTTGTTTGAACCAGGACCTCCTATTTCCTTGACTTGCCACATGAAACCAATATTAGGAACGATAGTTGACTCACTACAACGCCTCGTATCATGTGTATTTAGCGAACAAATATTTATGTTACTAGTAATAATGATGCTTATAGCCTTATATGAGACCAGTATCCACAATTATACTCTATGAACGAACCTGCTGAAATGCACATCTGTCTCCTTCACCAAACTGATCAGTTTAGGGATGTGCACGAACGTATCCTCGTCGACCTTCAGGACATGATTGACCCCTGGGCAAAACTTGTCGATCCAGTCAAGCCCAACAAGGATTTTGAGGCTCAAATTCTGCCGAAAAAGATAAAACAACAAAAAATCCAATCAAACCCAGAATAATATTACATCCTCTCATAATATAACACCCAAAAAGTAATTTAGACATAGGATATTTTTTACTCCAAATTAATTTAGGCGTATGATATTTTTTACTCCGAAGTAATTTAGGCGTATGATATTTTTTACTCCGAAGTAATTTAGGTGTATGATATTTTTCACTCCGAAGTAATTTAGGCGTACGATAATTTTTACTCCAAAGTCAACACGACGTACGCCATTTTAACTCCTGCCGCTAACCAAAGTTTACTCCCCTCACGCGAAATATGTCCAGTAAAATGTACTTCCGATAACACTTGGCGTAGGGAACAATTTTGTCCCTTAATAGGTTATGCCCTTGTGTCGTGTTGAATTTCTTTGAATGTTTCCATTAGTCAAAACATGTGTTCATAACGTAAATCCACGAATGCACAGGTAATCTGACGCATACACCTATACTGCCTGGTCTAAGATAATTGCGTGCCTATTTAGAATAATTTCTTCCACACCTAGATTGAAAGATGATGACACTCTTGTTGAAGCGCAAAACAAGAACTCAATTATTATAATTTTTATTATTATTATTATTATTATTATTATTATTATTATTATTATTATTATTATTATTATTATTATTATTATTATTATTATTATTATTATTATTATTATTATTATTATTATTATTATTATAGCAAACAAATTGGGATAAAATAATTAACACCACTAAATGTATATTAACGCAGCGGGCAAAAAGAAATATGTATAATGGGCAGCATTCAGATATCAATAAATATTTCTTGTTTCAGGCCCCACCCGGATATATATATATATATCAAGCTCAGCGCTCAAACATGGACAAACTTTATAGATCAAGACATTATGCATTTTATAATTTGCACACACCAACACAATATACACGTTACGCATAACAACCATATTTCAAAGTATAGGATGATAATACAGAAGACAGTTGACATCATTGAACTACATTTATGACAGCAGTGAGAAATATGAATCTGTATAGGTTTTATGGCTGTGTGGAAAACAGGTGGGTTTTAACTTTATTTTAAATGTCTCAGTTGATTCTATTTCCCTTAAGTGTTTGAGGAAGAATTCCAGACATTTTGGGAGCAAAACGAGAAAGACTTTTCACCAACTGTTTCAAGGCGTCTACTAGGAATTATTTACTCGTTTGTATCGACTGAAGATCTAAGCTGCCGATTTGGAACGTATGGATTGATCATGTCAGATAGGTAGATGGAGGCAATATAGTGTATGCATTTGTGACAGATAGTCATCAGTTTATAAAGAATTTTTTTCTACGGGAAGCCAATGAAGGGTGTGAAGGAGGGGTGTAACGTGATTTGTGTTGTGTTTGTGTGTTTGTGTGTGTGTGTATGTGTGTGTTGTGTGCTTTTCTTAAGAACTAATCTTGCGGCATTGCTTTGGGAAATTTAAAGTTTTGACAATCTTCATTGCGTAACTCCAAACCTTTATTGAATTGCAGTAATCAAGGTTTGACAAAACAAAAGAACTTACGATTACGTTAGCTATACTTTTAGGTAAAAATGTCTTATGGTGTTAGTATTATGAATATCGAAATTGACTTTACGTAGTAACTGATTTACAGTACTGGACATTGAGAAGTCACAATAAAAAAATATATGCCAAGATTTCTTGAGCTTTTGAAAACTTAATGTTGGTCTCACAAGTAGTAATTTCAGATTCATTGACCTTGTTCCTGGAATTTAGAGTGCCCAGTAACAAAACTTTCGTTTTGTCTACATTGCGAACACGTCTGTTCATAACCCTTTCCGGTTTAACAAAAGCATTTTTGAATATAGGAACAATACCGTCCTTTATGGAATCATTAATTATAAGTGTATGTGTTGGTAGGATTTCATCAAGACATGAATTTAAAAGAGAAACAGGGGAGAGGATCCAAATCACATGACTTTGGAAGGGCTTTGGCAATAATCACAAATTGTTCCGAAATGTTAAAAACAATCGAGGGTTTGATCGTCATAATGATGGAACCTGGCAACAATATCGTGTTTGTCTAAATTTTTCCTCACTAATCTTTTCATTGAAATATGATGCAAATATTGATGATAAATCTTGAGCTGCGTAAACATTTGGTAAAGATGTCTTTTTCCTAAACGTTTGTCGCATGTTTGAAATAACTGCTTAGAAGATTTTGAATTTTGAAAAGTTCCAATTAGTGTTCCTTTTTGGCAATTTTTAAAGTAGATTTCCAGATTCGTCTATAACGTTGATAGGTGTACCGTTTGTGCTCATCATGGCCGGTCTTTTTTTGTCACAATCTCTCTGCTCTTCGACATTCCCTTTGGCCGCTCTGATGTCTTTGTTGAACCATGGTGCATGTGGGCGAACGGTCACGGCTCTTTGGACTAATGGAGCATAGTTCAGTGTGTTCATGTTAGAGCAGTCGGTTTCAATAAGGTGTCTTGCGATGTTCCTTTTAAATTCTGCAATGTTTATTTCTTTGATGTTCCGTGATAATATAGTACGCCTCTCTGATATTGCGGTCTTGATATTTAAATATCCCAGTATAAGGTTGTGATCCGATATTAATCACGACAGATATCTTGTTTAACGTATCGGAGTTGTCTTCTCTCATCACCACCCAGTCGATGATGTGATTCTGTCTATCAGTGGGTTCGGTGACTCATTGAAGCATGTTACTATTTTCTAACATTTATTTCAGTCGTTTAACTTCTGACGTATTTGAATCATAGTTGAAATTAAAATTACCAATAATTATTGTGATTCCCTTCATTGTGATTAGGTCAGATATCCGGATTTAAAATTCCCGTCTAAATTCGTCCTTTGATACTCTGTTTATTGATGAATTTAAGGCGATAAATACAAATGAAATGGAAAACTTTTTAGCTAAGATCTGCTGTGATTTCTATGGTTTCAAATGTCGTACAGGTAATTGACTTTGTTTTTAAATGAGTGGGCGCTTATCTACCTTATTTTGATACCGTTATTTTCACCAATGACGCTTTTATTTGTCGAGTCGATATGTGTGTTTTGTGGGTGGGCGGAGACGTCGATGGTTGTCTATTTTTACTTTTCTGCAAACCCCGTTTTGTATTTTTTCTGAAGGGTGCATACCATTTGATCGAAGGTTGAAAAACAAACTAGGTGGTAGGTAGTGGACTGTTTGATCGAAGGTTGAAAGACACGCTAGGCGGTAAGTAGTGGACTGTTTGATCGAAAGGTTGAAAAAAACACACTAGGCGGTAAGTAGTGGACTGTTTGATCGAAGGTTGAAAGACACACTAGGCGGTAAGTAGTGGACTGTTTGATCGAAGGTTGAAAGACACACTAGGCGGTAAGTAGTGGACTGTTTGATCGAAGGTTGAAAGACACACTAGGCGGTAAGTAGTGGACTGTTTGATCGAAGGTTGAAAAACACACTAGGCGGTAAGTAGTGGATCATTTGATCGAAGGTTGAAAGACACACTAGGTGGTAAGTAGTGGATCATTTGATCGAAGGTTGAAAGACACACTAGGTGGTAAGTAGTGGATCATTTGATCGAAGGTTGAAAGACACACTAGGCGGTAAGTAGGACTGTTTGATCGAAGGTTGAAAGACACACTAGGCGGTAAGTAGTGGATCATTTGATCGAAGGTTGAAAGACACACTAGGCGGTAAGTAGTGGACTGTTTGATCGAAGGTTGAAAGACACACTAGGCGGTAAGTAGTGGATCATTTGATCGAAGGTTGAAAGACACACTAGGTGGTAAGTAGTGGATCATTTGATCGAAGGTTGAAAGACACACTAGGCGGTAAGTAGTGGACTGTTTGATCGAAGGTTGAAAGACACACTAGGCGGTAAGTAGTGGACTGTTTGATCGAAGGTTGAAAGACACACTAGGCGGTAAGTAGTGGACTGTTTGATCGAAGGTTGAAAGACACACTAGGCGGTAAGTGGATCATTTGATCGAATGAAAGACACACTAGGCGGTAAGTTGGACTGTTTGATCGAAGGTTGAAAGACACACTAGGCGGAAGTGGATCATTTGATCGAAGGTTGAAAGACACACTAGGCGGTAAGTAGTGGATCATTTGACGAAGGTTGAAAGACACACTAGGTGGTAAGTAGTGGATCATTTGATCGAAGGTTGAAAACACACTAGGCGGTAAGTAGTGGACTGTTTGATCGAAGGTTGAAAAAACACTAGGTGGTAGATGGATCATTTGTCGAAGGTTGAAAGACACACTAGGTGGGATGGACTGTTTGATCAAAGGTTGAAAGACACACTAGGTGTAAGTAAATTTGATCGAAGGTTGAAAGACACACTAGGTGGTAAGTAGTGGATCATTTGATCGAAGGTTGAAAGACACACTAGGTGGTAAGTAGTGGACTGTTTGATCAAAGGTTGAAAGACACACTAGGTGGTAAGTTTGGACTGTTTGATCAAAGGTTGAAAGACACACTAGGTGGTAAGTGGATCATTTGATCGAAGGTTGAAAGACACACTAGGTGATGTAACAGTGGATCATTTGATCGAAGGTTGAAAGACACACTAGGCGGTAAGTAGTGGATCATTTGATCGAAGGTTGAAAGACACACTAGGTGGTAAGTAGTGGATCATTTGATCAAAGGTTGAAAGACACACTAGGCGGAGATGTGGATCATTTGATGAAGGTTGAAAGACACACTAGGTGGTAAGTAGTGGATCATTTGATCGAAGGTTGAAAGACACACTAGGTGGTAAGTAGTGGATCATTTGATCGAATTGCCACACTAGGCGGTAAGTAGTGGACTGTTTGATCGAAGGTTGAAAGACACACTAGGTGGTAAGTAGTGGACTGTTTGATCGAAGGTTGAAAAACACACTAGGCGGTAAGTAGTGGACTGTTTGATCGAAGGTTGAAAAAACAAACTAGGGTGGTGAAAGTAATACGAAGGAGCCACAGTGGAGTGAAGTCAAAGGCGAAATATGACAATAAGTGACAACTCTACTAATAAACAGAACAAACACGTGACGTTTAGGATAACCCTTCGTCAGACAACAAAGTGAAAATTACCCCGGCATCACACAATGTGATAGTAGTATGACAAAGAGAGATGACTATTGATCTAGATATTGTAAAAAAGATAAATACCGTAAACAACAGAGAGATTTGGCAATGTGAACTATCTAAATAGTCCACTTTGGCTCCTTCGTATTATTCACAACTATTTAGATAGTTCACATTGCCACATCTCTCTGTTGTTTACGTTATTTATCTTTTTTAAATATTGCTAATATATCTAGATCAATAGTCATCTTCTTTGTCATACTCTGACATCACATTGTGTGATGATTAGATTTAGATTCTAGATATTTCTCGTTTGTTGTCTGACGAAGGGTTATACCCGAAACGTCACGTGTTTGTTCTGTCTTTATTAGTGGAATTGTATTGTCATATTTCGCCTTTGGTCCAGTATTATTCACAACTATTTAGACATCTCTGTTGTTTACGTTATTTATCTTTTTAAATATTGCTAATATATCTAGATCAATAGTCATCTTCTTTGTCATACTCTGACATCATATTGTGTGATGCCGGAGGTATTACTTAGACCTGTAGATATTTCTAGGTTTGTTGTCTGACGAAGGGTTTATACCCGGAAACGGCATGTGTTTGTTCTGTCTTTATTAGTGGAATTGTCACTTATTGTCATATTTCGCCTAGATGGTAAGTAGTGGTTTGTTTGATCGAAGTTTGAAAAACACACTATATGGTAAGTAATGAATCGTTTGATCGAAGGTTGAAAAAACACACTAGATGGTTTGGATCGTTTGATCGAAGGTTGAAAAAACACACTAGACAGTAAGTAATGGATCGTTTGATCGAAGGTTGAAAAAACACACTAGACAGTAAGTAATGGATCGTTTGATCGAAGGTTGAAAAAACACACTAGACAGTAAGTAATGGATCGTTTGATTGAAGGTTGAAAAACACACTAGGTGGTAAGTAATGGACCGTTTGATCGAAGGTTGAAAAAACACACTAGATGGTAAGTAATGGATCGTTTGATCGAAGGTTGAAAAACACACTAGGCGGTAGGAGTGGACCGTTTGATTGAAGGTTGAAAAACACACTAGGCGGTAGGTAGTGGACCGTTTGATTGAAGGTTGAAAAACACACTAGGTGGTAGGTAGTGGACCGTTTGATTGAAGGTTGAAAACACACTAGGTGGTAGGTAGTGGACCGTTTGATTGAAGGTTGAAAAACACACTAGGTGGTAGGTAGTGGACCGTTTGATTGAATGTTGAAAAACACACTAGGTGGTAGGTAGTGGACCGTTTGATTGAAGGTTGAAAAACACACTAGGTGGTAGGTAGTGGACCGTTTGATTGAAGGTTGAAAAACACACTATGTGGTAGGTAGTGGACCGTTTGATTGAAGGTTGAAAAACACACTATGTGGTAGGTAGTGGACCGTTTGATTGAAGGTTGAAAAACACACTAGGTGGTAGGTAGTGGACCGTTTGATTGAAGGTTGAAAAACACACTAGGTGGTAGGTAGTGGACCGTTTGATTGAAGGTTGAAAAACACACTAGGTGGTAGGTAGTGGACCGTTTGATTGAAGGTTGAAAAACACACTAGGTGGTAGATAGTGGACCGTTGGATTGAATTGAAAAACACACTAGGTGGAGTAGTGGATCGTTTATTCAGAGGTTGAAAAACACACTAGGTGGTATAGTGGACCGTTTGGAGGTCGAAAAACACACTAGGTGGTGGATTGATTGAAGGTCGAAAAACACACTAGGTGGTAGATAGTGGACCGTTTGATCGAAGGTCGAAAAACACACTAGATGGTATATAAAACGAAAAACACACTAGGTGGTAGATAGTGGACCGTTTGATCGAAGGTCGAAAAACACACTAGGTGGTAGATAGTGGACCGTTTGATCGAAGGTCGAAAAACACACTAGGTGGTAGATAGTGGACCGTTTGATCGAAGGTCGAAAAACACACTAGGTTGTAGGTAGTGGATCGTTTGATCGAAGGTCGAAAAACACACTAGGTGGTAGATAGTGGACCGTTTGATCGAAGGTCGAAAAAACACTAGGTGGTAGATAGTGGACCGTTTGATCGAAGGTCGAAAAACACACTAGGTTGTAGGTAGTGGATCGTTTCAACACACATCGCTCCGACTGAAAGCAAGTCGTCGTGAGTGCAAGTTAAAATTGGAATTGGAACAAGATTGATAAGCATTGGGAAAACATACTGGAGAAAAAAAGTTAATTAATATGATAGACAGAAATCGACTGTCCAGCAAAAGGTGGCTAAAAATGGCTGGCAATCTCATACTTACAGTCCAATGTCACGTTTGAAAATGAAAAATTTAAAACAGAACATTACAATAATTATCCTCGAAAAAAAAACCCATTCATGGCAAAACTCAAAGAGAAGATAAGAAGTATCACGCAATCCATGTAAATAGGAGGTGAAAAAAAATACATTAAAATGTGGAGAGTCAAAGAAATGCTGCCGCCTGGTGCAGAACACAGTACGCTATATTATGATACTTAAAACGTTTCCTCTCAGTCAGTTAACCTATGTGGTGAGAAGTATTGGTATTCCTCATAAAATGTTATCTCGAAACAAATTCAAGGTATGTCAAGGAACTACAGGAGATTTGTAGCATGTAAAACATGTAGTAATTTACTACTAATACAGAGAATAAAGAGTGAAGAACCAGGAATGCCATTCATATCAATATTATTCAGGTGCGGATTTAACCCTAAACACCTAGAGAGACGGTAGTAAAAGGAATAACAAATCAGCGAATAGGACGTCACAAGCACTTTCTACCTCATTCAGTATTAAATTAATAAACACAGTAATTACAGTAATCGTTAGGAGCACGCAGATTTATAAATTATTACAAGTTTATCCACGATAAGACACTACAGCAACAAGTACCATCTCACTGCCGTAATCTGTTTGTAATTAAATCTACATAAAACAATTATCGACTAGGCAGCTGCGCTAGAAATTACGCTGGCAGGTAAAAAGAAAATTATCAATATTTTTTTTTGAATTCTGAAATTTTGTAATTTTTAAAGTTTAAAATACAACTTAAAACTGATCATTTTAAATGATATTAATATATAATTCGATATTAATTCATTTTATGTTAATATACATGAGCAGAGCTGAAAGATTAGGCTTAAAATTGTAAGCAAAACGAATATATACATAAGTTTTGCCAGTTTTCATTTACGTATGCCAATGCGCCATACTTTGGACACTCAGCCGAGGTGTCCCAAACCATTCTCACGTGCTTTGTATTTCAGTCTTTACTTTGATCTACATTGGTTTCTCATTACGTAGTGAACATTATCAGTTCCTGAGGACACAAACGCAAAATGTTCCCCTCTAAAAATAGACTTACTCTCACAGTTGGCTTAGCGTGTCCCGTCATCTGTTCCGTCGCATCACGTGATACTACTGATACCGCGAGAACTAACACTGTAGGTTTTCAGTGCCTTCGATAAATATGTATATTATTTTAATTCTAGAGTTATATTATAAGGGATTTATCTAGCATTGGTGATTAAATTGTTGATCTGTCAGGGAGGACACTATCCTATATGTCCGTATGATAAATCCGCCCCTGAAATTATTATTGACTGGAAAAGGACAAGATAAAATGTTACGTCATAAAATCTTCTTGTCTTTATTTATAATTCTAATCTAGTTTTAAATGAGAGTATAATATTATTACATATCATATAACTAATATCAGTGATCAGCATAATCAAAGGGAGTGAACTCAAATCTGAGATTTAAAAAAACATACCTTACCGGCACTTCTAAACATTGGTCTTGTAACATTGTGGACTTCTCTTACTTTTTTTTTTTTGCTATACAAATATTATTGTATCTCCTTTATGCTTTTGACTTTGTTTTATACGAACATGGTTTTTCTTCATTGTGTAAAAACATTTCACTGTTTTCTTCCTTCCTTTCATTATTATTCAATTTGGATGTTTCCGTATGGTCTGTACAGTGATAGAATTCTATGCATTTTGAACAACTTATGACTTGAATAATGTAATTATACTTCAACATATGGCTTTGCCTGAGTAAATAATGTGTATGTTATGACAACATAATTAAAGTGTAAGAATGAAGTCATTCAAATATATTTATGTGATAAAAATTAAATGTATCCTCATAAATAAAAATAAAATAAACAAATAGCCTTCACTGGTGAACATTGGTAATGCATTGCAACTGAACAACATAGTTCTAGTGTAATATCTAATAGCCCTAGCTTTTCTTTCAGTCTTTCACTATCATTGTAATCATTTAATGTTATTCATATCATATATGTTTTTCATTCATACAGAAAATAAACAAATCACAAGAAGGGGAGAAAATTATATGACATGTTCCCAATACCATGGTGCTTCTTTGTTAGTTGATTGCATATCTTTTTTATGTTATATTTTCAACTATCAATTACTCAATTAAGTTACAGTTACTATCATAAAAATAATGAAACAAGCCTTTTACAACTGCATATTGTTTTGCAACAAAAGTTACAACCCCAGCATAACAAGGGGATATACTATGTATAACACAGCCTAACTTATGAAAAGAAACTTTTGAAAAAAATGATTCTGTTCGCACACAAAAATAAGAAGAAAAATAACAGAATTTCATCTTAAAATCAAAGTGATGAAATACATGTATGTTCATCTGACTTTTAACCATTTTGATATATTCAAGCCCTTTCTATTCAATATATCATATAATAAAGGGATGAATAAGAACAGGAAAATTGAAATAAAATGTTGACACAACTGCAAGTGAATAAAAGAAAACACTATTTGAACACAAGGCAGAATTGAAGCCGCAACCTCCACGTCAGCACTCATGCCTCGCCTTGTTAATGAAACTGATTTTTTAAAGGCATGTAGTAAGCATGGTTCGTAGTGTGCTCTCTTTCCATGGCGAGGCAATGGGTGTCGAAGAATAGTTTACGAGTTCGATTCTGTCTCATCCCATCGAAAACAAAAATATGATTGATACTATACGAAAAAGACAAGCATGAAATAATCTCTTCCTCTGAATTACTGAATAAAATTCAACGTGCTCGCTTGGAACCACCCTTGGCCCTTTTGAAAAATTATCCTGAAAATGACATTAATAAAAATAAGAGACATATTATTAAAAAAAAAAACACTGCATGCATCAGTGGAGCGGCAGCATGTCAGCATTGTAATCCCCTTTTAGGCAGTCACAAGTGGTCTGTGAGTAGTGAGAGAGAAAGAGAGAGAGAGAGAGAGAGAGAGAGAGAGAGAGAGAGAGAGAGAGAGAGAGAGAGAGAGAGAGAGAGAGACAGACAGACAGACAGACAGACAGACAGACAGACAGAGAGAGAGTGAGAGAGCAAGAGAGAGAGAGAGAGAGAGAGAGAGAGAGAGAGAGAGAGAGAGAGAGAGAGAGAGAGTAGAGAGAGGGAGAGAGAGAGAGAAAGATAGAGAGATAGATAGATAGAGAGATAGATAGATAGAGAGAGAGAGAGAGAGAGAGAGAGAGAGAGAGAGAGAGAGAGAGAGAGAGGAGAGAGTGAGAGAGAGAGGGGGGGAGTTGAGAGGTTTAGATATAGAATAGAGCCTGATAGAAATGGGATTAGAGAACAAATCTGTAATGGTCGAATAGCCATTTATCTGTTGACGTTCGATATACGCCTAACAATCTGAGCAACAAAAAAGAAATAAAAAAAGAAAATTAAATATAAAAAAATAACTCAATTATCACATATAATTTTGAACTTAGGTAAACCCTGACAAACCTTATGCAATAAAAGTGCTAGTGTCTATTTATTTATTCATTTATTTATTTATTTATCAAAGTACTTATCTAATTACTTATTTGTTTATTTATTTATTTATTTATTTATCTATGTACATTTTTAATTATTCATTTCTTTATTTATTTATGTATTGTTTCATTCATTACTTTTTGCTTTTTCCCTTTTTTAGAGAACAAATAATACATACACGTAGTTATTTAGACAAATTATATTTTTGGTCCGGGTGAACATCTTTAATAATGCCAATTACAGAATTAATCTGTAACCCTAGATATTTTTTTACTATTAATTGTTTTGTTTTTTTCGTTGTCCTCCTCCTCCTCCTCTTCATCACCATCATCATCATTATCATCATCTTTATCCTCATTACTATCATGCATCAACATCATCATCAACAGTTTGTTTGTGGTAGCTCAGATTGTATCGCGTGAGTTATAGTTTATGACTTCAAGTATTAGGCCAACTGTAGTAGAAATTCAAGAAGAAGAATAGAATTATCAAAACATGTTGATCAGATCATTTAAGTTTTTTGTTGTTTAAAAAGTAGAAGAATGAAGACGCTGTTTGCAGCAGCTGTATATTGTAAGCACATGACTCTGTGCAGTCGTCTTTGATTAAGAGCTAAGTAAATTACATAATATGCATCAAGGGCTGAAGTAAAGTATACAAGCATGAAATTGTATGTCCGCCTGTTACCTGATTTACTTTAAGTCGTTGATCTGATTTACCTATGGTTGAAAATAGAGTGTTGTGACAATGCATTGCGTGCATTGTGAATAATGAAGCTTTGACTTCTGGGGCAGTAAAGTATAGTGTTCATAATAGAGATGTTTGATATGTACATGTATAAATGAATATGACACCAGTTTGTCTCCAATACAAATGAAGAAACTTGTCTTCTGGAATTCTTTCGCTTGCCACGATCACTGCCGATTTTTTCAGGATGTTTAGTAGTTGATAGAAATGTTCTAACTTCCTGTATGTTAGCATGATGGTGATGTTTATTTTAAATTTATGTTTTGTATAGCTGGGCTGACACCCTGTCTAGAAAACTAAGCCTTCTTTTCTCCTTCCTTGTTTCAAATTTTACATGTGCGTAGTCTTTACAAGGCCCTAAGTTCTCTCCTTCGATCTTCTTCTGTGTGTACGTGTGTATGTATGTGTGTGTGTGAGTTTGTGCGTGTTTATGTGCATGTGGAAGTGCCTCTACCAAGCCCCCACCCCCTATTCTTATTTTTAAAAATTTGCAGTAGGTAATATTGCAACAACAGGGAAAGGGCGGAGGGGGAAGGGATGCTCAAATCGTTTCCTTGACAGTGATAGTATTTACAATATATATCTATATACATGTTGTTCCCTTGACAGTGACGGTATTTACAATATTTATCTATATACATGTCTTTCTGTTGACAGTGATGGTATTTACAATATTTATCTATATACATGTCTTTCTGTTGACAGTGATGGTATTTACAATATATCTATATACATGTCTTTCTGTTGACAGTGATGGGATTTACAATATTTATCTATATACATGTCGTTCTGTTGACAGTGATGGGATTTACAATATATATCAATATACATGTCGTTCTGTTGACAGTGACGGGATTTACAATATATATCAATATACATGTCGTTCTGTTGACAGTGACGGGATTTACAATATATATCAATATATATGTCGTTCTGTTGACAGTGACGGGATTTACAATATATCTATATACACTATAAGTTGACAGTGAGAGGATTTAGAATATATATATATATATACATGTCGTTCTGTTGACAGTGATGGGATTTACAATATATCTATATACATGTCGTTCTGTTGACAGTGATGGGGTTTACAATATATCTATATACATGTCGTTCTGTTGACAGTGATGGGATTTACAATATATCTATATACATGTCGTTCTGTTGACAGTGATGGGGTTTACAATATATCTATATACACGTCGTTCTGTTGACAGTGATGGGATTTACAATGTATATATATATATATATATATATATATATATATATATATATATATATATATATATATATATATATATATATATATATATATATACATATCGTTCTGTTGACAGTGGTGGGATTTACAATATATATCTATATACACGTCGTTCTGTTGACAGTGACAGGATTTACAATATATATATATATATATATATATATATATATATATATATATATATATATATATATATATATACACACGTCGTTCTGTTGACAGTGACAGGATTTACAATATATCTATATACATGTCGTTCTGTTGACAGTGACAGGATTTACAATATATCTATATACATGTCGTTCTGTTGACAGTGACGGGATTTACAATATACATATATAAACATGTCGTTCTGTTGACAGTGATGGCATTTACAATATATCTATATACATGTCGTTCTGTTGACAGTGACGGATTTACAATATATATATATATATATATATATATATATATATATATATATATATATATATATATATATATATATATATATATATGATGGCATTTATATATATATATATATACACGTCGTTCTGTTGACAGTGATGGCATTTACAATATATCTATATACATGTCGTTCTGTTGACAGTGACAGGATTTACAATATATCTATATACAGGTCGTTCTGTTGACAGTGACATGATTTACAATATATCTATATCTATGTTATGTTGACAGCGAGAGGTTCGTTTTTGACAGTGACGGGATTTTTACAATATATATCTATATACATGTCGTTCTGTTGGCAGTGATGGGATTTACAATATATATCTATATACATGTCGGTCTGTTGACAGTGACGGGATTTACAATATATCTATATACATGTCGTTCTGTTGACAGTGACGGGATTTACAATATATATCTATATACATGTCGTTCTGTTGACAGTGATGGCATTTACAATGTATCTATATACATGTCGTTCTGTTGACAGGGACGGGATTTACAATATATCTATATACATGTCGTTCTGTTGACAGTGATGGCATTTACAATGTATCTATATACATGTCGTTCTGTTGACAGTGACGGGATTTACAATATATCTATATACACGTTCTTTTGACAGTGACGGGATTTACAATATATCTATATACATGTTATGTTGACAGTGAGAGGATTTACAATATATCTATATACATGTCGTTCTGTTGACAGTGACGGGATTTACAATATATATATCTATACACATGTCGTTCTGTTGACGGTGATGGGATTTACAATATATATCTATATACATGTCGTTCTGTTGACAGTGATGGGATTTGCAATATATATATATGCACATGTCGTTCTGTTGACAGTGACATGATTTATAATATATATATATATATATATATATATATATATATATATATATATATATATATATATATATATATATATATATATATATATACACGTTCTTTTGACAGTGACGGGATTTACAATGTATCTATATACATGTTATGTTGACAGTGAGAGGATTTACATTATATATCTATACACATGTCGTTCTGTTGACAGTGACGGGAGTTACAATATATATCTATACACATGTCGTTCTGTTGACAGTGACAGGATTTATAATATATATCTATATACACGTTCTTTTGACAGTGACGGGATTTACAATATATCTATATACATGTCGTTCTGTTGACAGTGACAGGATTTACAATATATCTAAATACATGTCGTTCTGTTGACAGTGACAGGATTTACAATATATCTATATACATGTCGTTCTGTTGACAGTGACGGGATTTACAATATATCTATATACATGTCGTTCTGTTGACAGTGACAGGATTTACAATATATATATATATATATACACGTCGTTCTGTTGACAGTGACGGGATTTACAATATACATATATATATATATATATATATATATATATATATATATATATATATATATATATATATATATATATATATATATATGTCGTTCTTTGAGAGTGACGGGATTTACAATATATATATATATTCCCACCCCACGCCTCCCCTACCCCTCTCCCCACCCCTCCCCTCCTCCCCTCCCCCGATCACAGCGGCTAGAAAATCGTGTATAAAGTAATCCCGTCCCCATGTTTTTGAGTCCTTAACCTGGTCGGTGAAATCCATTCACGTTCATCCATGCGAAACGATGCCAATCGTCCATTTTTCAACGGCTCTTTATTATTGTCAAGGCCAATGGCTTTGGGAGCGAGCGGAGCGTTTTCTCTCCTTGTAAATGATTTCCTTTCGGCGGTGTTTCGTGTCGCATAATAGGACTTTAAATCTTTAATGCATTGTACCATGAGACGTATGTAATGGATTTTTATCAAAGAAGGCCCACTCTTATTTTCATTAGTTCACTCTGTGTGTCCCTCCCTCCACACACAACCAACTTCCAACCAACCCCCCCCCCCTTCCCCATCCTCCTTTTCCGCTTGCCTCAGTTAATACCTGTATAGAGCCTGTAATCAGGTTTCTGTAGAATGAAATTAATTGAATAATGACGAAAAGAGAAAAAGACAGAAAGGAGGAACCAGTTAAAATTGTGACAAACATATATATAGAGAGAGGAAACAATTCCTGGAAGAACGCATAAACAAGTATAAACAGATAACGGACTGGAAGTAACAACGTAAAGAATCTATACATATATTTTTTTGGACTTTACGACATTGCGTTTTCATTTCAGTCAGAATAGGCTCTCTAACCGCTCAACAGATAGTGCTCAAATTTTAACACCACTTTTGTGTATAACATGTGCATATTTTAAATCTTTAAAACGTTTTCTTTCTTTAAAGCGATTTTTTACACAATTCATTTGAGCCGCTGAACCCCACACTTTTCGGAAACCCACAAAGCCCGCGAGAGTTCGGCCGCCGTTGACCCATCAATGCCCAATGCCCATTGTCCCCAGTCCACCGCTGGACAGATAATGCTCAAAGTTTAACCTAGATCTAGCTTAACTCTTTTCTTCTTTCTTTTCAGCAGATCAATATCTAGATCTCTTTCTTAGTTAGCGCACATTAAAGGATGTATGAGTATGGAAATCCTTCCTCTTAGATCTAGCTCTACATCTAGATCTAAAACCTACATCTAGAAATATATCTGAAGCTACTATAGATCTACTCAATCTTTTTCAGAGGGTGGGTTCGGATTAGAATAATAACTTGCTCATTCAGTGGGGTATCAGTTTTTTATGCCCTTCAACTTCGTAATATTTTAATAACAACTTGTTCATTGGGCGGGGTTTGAGCTTGTATAAATAGAAAAATAATATATTGCCATCAACATATTAATAACTATAGATACAAAAGAATAACTGTTATTTTAATACTCTGATACAGGACACTCTACAACCGATGAACTGGTTATATTTTAGTCACATCGCTAGGGTTTATACGAAATAATACAAGGTATCTTTTAAAACATTATCAACTGATAATAAATAAACCCAAAACTACTTCATGTAGAAACTTCTAGGGTTGGTTTTGTGTGTGTTTGTGTGTTTTTTTTTTGTGTGTGTGTGTGTGTGTGTGTGTGCACAATGCTCAATTTACGTAAGTTTCATGTGATATCATTTTCAAATGCGTAGGCGTTTGGAAATTCAATTATGACGTAATAATTGATAGCAGGGCAAATTGGAAGCGCTTGATTTTCAACGAATGCATTGTCCAGAAACACAAAGTCAAAGACACAACAATAAGAGATTAAACCAAAGCAGATGGCTTAAAAACTAAGATAGAAATAAATCAATTGAGATGGTTTAGGCATGTAAACAGAATGAATGACAATAGAACAGTTCAGTCAGTATACAGTGCTAAAGCCCAAGGTAAAAGACCAAAAGGCAGACCTCGGATAAAGTGGAAATAAGATATAAAAGAGGCATTGAAGCATATAAATTAACTTTTTTGGAAGGAAACAGAAAATGCCAGGACAGGACATCCTGGAGAAAGATCATCTCGGGCATCTGAACCCATACACCGAAAGGTAGAATGGGAACTGATAAAGACAAAAGAATACATTGTCCAAAACAAAAATGGCAGAAGACATTGATAAAGTAAATGAAGCAGCGTTGTGGTTACATGAATATTAATCACCGACTATTGTCAGGATGAATAAATACAGGGCAGAATTTCATTTTTTTAAATAATACAAATAAATCTTAAAATATACCAAAAAAAAAAAAAAAAAAATGAAAAATATATACATACAAGCATGTCACACCCCGGGTGATACCAAGTACGATTATTAGATCCAGTCAGTATTCGATACCGAGGTTACGGACGTGAACGGTTTTATTCCAACTTTTTAATTATGCAGGCTGTTCAAGAGGGCGGTTTAGGTGATTGAAAATTCTACTCAAATAAGGGGTAACAATGAACTGTTCTTTTCTAACTTTTTAATTATGCAGGCTGTTCAGAGGGCGGTTTAGATGATTAAGGTAGAAAAATTCCTGAAATGAAAATTGATCTTGGGATAATTTCAAACCTACATGCAAAATATAGTTATTCTTAGTTGCATGGCAACAGAGGTTTGGCGAACAAACAACGACCACTCAAAAGTAAGCATGCCCGTAGATGATGTTGGATTACGGTTTCTCTTTATCATAAATCTGGGTCTCTTGCACGTACGCTGACTGTAGTTAACTCAGAAACCACTGTATCGGTTACGGGTGATATCAAGTACGATTATTATATCAAATTAGTACTCGATACTGAAGTAATGTGTGGGGTTTTTTTTATTATCATGACCGGAAATCTAGAAATTAGATCTAGTAACAATAAAAAGTTTGTGTATTGCAGGCAAAACAATACTTTTCCAATCAATTAAAATACTGATTTGATGCAATAGTTTATTCACTAAGACTCAATTGTAGGCTACTTGAAATTTACATGCAAAATATGAAGGCTGTGGGTGCCGTGGTTCGTGAGTTATAAGCAGTCAAAGTTAGAGACGTTCAGCTTTATATAATACACAAGCATGCCCGTAGACAATGATGATTACGATTTCTCTTTTACCACATTCTTTCTTTTTCAACGATGAACTACTCAATAGGTTACCGGGTGCAGTGTGATATCATGTACCGGTACAGTATTCGATTCTTAGGTTAGGCAGGTTTTTTATTGCATATCTAATGACCGGAAATGAAGGAATGAGTAATAATAACAATAAAATGTTTCATAGATCGCAGTTAAAACAATCTTTTTTCCAATCAAAATACTGATTTAATCAAAACGTTTAGTCGCTAAGAACATAAAGCAGGCTACTTGAAATCTACCTGTGAAATATGGCGGTTGTGGGTGCAGTGGTTCCTGAGTTATAAGCGGTCAAAGTTAAAGGCGTACAGTTTTATATATATATATATATATATATATATATATATATATATATATATATATATATATATATATATATATATAAAGATATATATATAAATAAAGATAGATAGATAGATAGATAGATATAGATAGATAGATATAGATAGATAGATAGATAGATAGATAGATAGATAGATAGATAGATAGATAGATAGATAGATAGATAGATAGATAGATAGATAGATAGATAGATAGATAGATAGATAGATAGATATAGATAGATAGATAGATATAGAAAGATAGATAGATAGATAGATAGATATAGATAGATAGATAGATAGATAGATAGATAGATAGATAGATAGATAGATAGATAGATAGATAGATAGATAGATAGATAGATATACATATACACATATGTGTGTGTATAATTGTTTTTTGGTTTTTTTCTTTTGTTTTTGTTTTTTAAACCTCCCATTTGTCGCTCGTACAGATAATTCGTCACGACAGTAAGAGTGAATGGAAATGTGGCGAGGGGACGAAAGTCTGTGCCGCGAGTTGCAGCGAATGTTGTTGATGCTGATCAACAACACGGTTCTCATGTGTAGGTTTGAATGACAGTTTTAAAAGGGAGATATAACTAGATATACCATACAAGTTTTGCCAGTTTTCCTTTCCGCATGCTAATGTGCCAAACTGGGGACAGTGTCCCAAACTGTCATTATCTGAGGTCAATATCGGCCTTTGTTTTGACCTACATTGGGTGCTTCCTTGCATGGTATCACGTAAGCAAGCTGATCTGTTTTCAAGGACACAAGGCAAATTACACCCCCCCCCCTAAAAATAGACTCACTGTCACCGCTAGAGTAGCGTGTACCGTCGATTACGATTCCATACAGGATCAAGACGTGACGTACAGGCTTTATCTCACTACATGTACTAGTTTATGAGAATGAGGCGTTTATCTCCTCCTGCCAATCTGTCCCATGATGCTTTGCGCGCTTTTCCAGTGCGGTGGTAGTTCTTTTGCATGGCTGTTTTTTACTAGTGTTATTCATTGTATAGTGACAGCAGAAGACGTACGCACTGACTTAGACATTTAAACGTTATCTTTCTAAACATGTAAAGCAACATATCTGACTAGATCTATTTAAATGTCCATTATAAAATTGTGGGAAACTAGTTGTTATGGCGTCTTTGACATCATAGGCGTGTCATTTCACGACTTATTCGTGCTACTGCCAGCCGGGAGAACAGAATGCTAGATCTATTTATTCTTAATGGTTTGCATTTTCATCCTTTCGAACTTTAAAAATCTAGATTGCTCAAGTCCGACTATCTTGTGTTCCCATAGAATCTAATATTAATGATTGAGGTTTTTATATCACTCTTGTAAAAAAAATATATGTTGTATCTCCGTGTGTCTAGATCTATTTATATAAGGTTCTAGTTCTGGATGAAGATGTTATCCTGTCCAATGAACGAGGAAATAGGAAACGTAAAAAGATAAATAAATTTGAAGTTGTAGTAAGGATGCGACATTTAATAATTTGTTAGAGAATTTGAGAATTGAAAACAGACTTCACAGAATACTAAATTACATTTTATGACTATGAATCAAAGTGTAAAACTACAGAGGCGTGTAGCTCGTTCCATGTATTCCTGAGATTGGCCGCGTTAACACTTTCGCGTCGCCGCATTTCCTCAAAGCAAAATCCTATAATACTTTCGCATAACATGTGAGACTATAAATCAATCTAACTCAATTCAAACAAAGAAAATAGATAATATATTAATCTTGTTAAGTGCCAGTCAATAAGTTATAAAAATAGGAACACGCAGAATGATATGTTCTACTACTCTATAATTTCTAGTTACTGTTCTTATCATTACTGGTGGCCATCCTGTTCCTTCTCCTTCTTCTACTCTTTTTATTATAACAATCATCACCACAAATGCTGGCATTTTTATTTACAGTATGAGAATGATTACGAATAAGAGTATAAATGGTAGCAGTAGTTATACTGCTTTTGTTTTAACATTATTATTTATGAATAATAACGTGGTATACTCACTGCTCTCGTATTTTACTATAATTAAAGAAGGGCTTCAGACTCCACACAAAAGAGTTACCACCGATCTGTTTCTGAAACAAGGGCTCATAATTCCGCACACTAAACGCCCCTTAGCAAAAGAGAAAGATCTAGGTTTTCAGCGCCTTCAATAAATTTGTATTACCTGCAAAGGCGGATTTGCTGTACGAACATACAGGACAGTGTCCTCCCTCGCAGATAAGGGATTTAATCATCAATATTAAAGAAAAGCCTATCTGTCTGCCCGTCTGTCTTACTGTCTATCTTTGGCTTACTGTCTGTCTGCCAGTCTGTCTCTGTCTCTGTCTGATTGTATCTATCTGTGGTGTGTATGCGTGTGTGTCTGTGTGTGTATCTCTCTCTCTCTCTCTCTCTCTCTCTCTCTCTCTCTCTCTCTCTCTCTCTCTCTCTCTCTCTCTCTCTCTCTCTCTCTCTCTCTCTCTCTCTCTCTCTCTCTCC
>JAXRKP010000134.1:57500-72500 GCA_037039925.1 Doris montereyensis | reverse complement strand
TTCCACACTACTATGTCCATGCGAAACGTGAAATTTAGATGCACAATGTCGCAAACGTTTAGAAGTATTTGAAATTTGGGTATATAGAAGAATTTTGAAAATCCCTGGACAGCAAAAGTAAAAAACATGGAAATTCTAGTGAAAAATGGAAAAGAAAGAAAATTTATAGAGAACATTAAAAAAAAAAAAGGCAAATGAGATTTTTTTACCAAAATAGACTCAAAGAATTAGTAGCATCTGGATTCATAGAAGGGACAAGGCCTTGTGACAGACAACGCACCTCATACGTAACGGCGTTAAGACAAAACACGTCCGATATCACCACCAACTCGGATTTTACAAGAAGCGCTGAAGATAGAACGACGTAGAGAGGGATGGTCGCAACGTGCTGAACAGGAGCATGCGTCACAAATGATGATAATAATAATGATGATGATGGTGATGAGGATGATGGTGATGATGATGATGATGATGATGATGAGATGAAGACATACGTGACGAAAAGAATAGAATCATGACTCAGAAAAGTAAGATATGACCACGGTGTCCTTTATTTCCCATTTTCTACAAAGTAGAAATCAATAATCGTTTTCTGTACAGAAAAGTAGTCATAGAACTAAGATCATGCCGAAATGAGAAAGAAAAAGGAAAAAAAAGCCTGAAACAGAGTGCCAATAGGATTGTGAAACCAAACTCAATGTATGATTAATTAATATGGCACAAATTCTCATACAAACTTAGCTCAGAACCACAATATTATGTCTGTTATCACGTCGAGCAAAACACAAATTCACCGTTACTAAATGAATAAAGACCAAAAACAGATATTCTTCTTACCTTTGACAACTGTGTTGCCCACATGCTGTTGTTGTAGGCAAGGTTACCCCACGTTTCTCTTATAGCATTTCTATCCTTCACATTGTTTCTGACGGTAGGTATAAGGGCAGAAGAAATGGCTTCTTACCGCCGGGAAGTGAACAGAATGACTCATTTAGGAGACTATATCCGTATGAAAGATTATTAACGACTTCAGAACGAGGTTTGAAATAAGTGTCATTCAATTTTTCTTCGGTCAAAACAGACACCTTTGGACTGGAAGAATAGCCATAAAAGTCCAGTCTTGTGGAGTTGACTTGTGTATTGCTATCAGACTCCTTGTTTTAGAATGCGACGCACAGTGATAACATATATTATTCACAAAATCCTCATATAAATCTTCAATGTCGTCTTGCAGTCCGCTCACTTTGTTCAGTGAAATGTTTTGATCCAATGAATTTTGCTCAAATGCTGATAAGATTTCATTCACGTAGTTTCTAATGTTCTTACTTTTTGATAATTCAGCTTTGGTCTTTGCGCGGTATTGCTTTTTATGTTTGTGTCCATTATTCGATTCTTGTGAGTTTGGCTTTGCCTTGTCATTTGGCACAAGATTCCTGTGAGATACTTCGTCAAGATGCATAGCGCCAGTATGCCTTTGATAGGTAATATTTCTTACGATCCCCGATGAATGATACAGTAGCATGTTGTCCTGACATTGACCCTTTGAGAAAGTGATTATTACTGCAAGGCAAACGATAGCCCACGCAAATGACAATAGCAAGACAATTTTTTTCATGGATGGCTTCCGCATTTTGTCTCGATTGCAATTTTCTTACAACATCTGTTAACAGAAAAAGACAGTTAGTGAAAAGAAATGTATCTTAACAGTGTAGATACATTTATTCATAGCACAGAATCCAAAACATAGAAGGCCCACAACGTCTGAATGCCCACGCTCACTTGAAAGTGACAATGGCACACGTTTGGGGGCAGGGCAGGGGGAAATAGGATGCAAATAACATTGGATATACGGTGTAATCTAAGAGTACTAAAACAGAACACCGCTAATTCACAGTCACATTACACATAGTTAACGTTTTGCCTAAGCCCATCTTTTTCCTTTTTTTTTTTAACTTTCACTTACAAGGGTCTTTATTGGTTTTTAAGAACTATTGCCTATATATATATATATATATATATATATATATATATACACACACACAAACAGGAATGAAAAAAATATCTCCTTTCCTCTTTCACTGGTAAGTCGTTATAAGTTGTAAATATTGCTCTACGGTTGAACTATTTTCTCTCTTCTAGATTTATATTTGAAATCTAACTTTGCCTTTTCTTGATGAAAAGGTGACCAAAAGACGTGTTGACTTTAAACACCTTTATGAAAACAGATATACAATCATGACGAGTTTGTATACGATAAAGGACAAATACGTGGACATAAAAGAGCAATATCACAGCAATTCAATCGGGAAACCTTGCATGCTTGCTGGGAAGAAATTTTTCCGTTTACTTTTACATAAAGAGTATTTTTTTTCCTAGCAGAAACTTTATTGATGTGGGGTAAAACTGTACTTGTCTTACACCAGTAACAACGTATATGAGTCCTTACCTGAAAACAAGATGGACGTAATGCACTATGCGAGAAAGCTTCCAAACCTAAGATGTGGTTACGAGGATCAAGGACTCGCATCAATTAGCTAGTAGCATATGAATCCACGGATACAAGGGATAATGGTTACATGGCCGATTTGTCAACTTAGATAGATGAATGAAGAGTATGCTAGGCCTATGTTAATACGTCATTAGACTTATTCACAAACTTCAATAACATGCATTTTTTAATCAATTGAATTCATTGCCACAGCGAAAAGCCTAACAAAATTAAATTATACATAATACTATTGCTATCTCAGGTCTTAAGAGGATTCGAATCCTTTCTTAAAATAATTATGGCAGATAAGGTCTATTGACTACGCTCCATGATTACACGATCCTCAATGAATTCTATGTGTACTGTAGATAGTGCTTCTTTATATCTCTTTCTGTCTTTCTTTTGTTGTTCTTGTTGTATATAATATTCCATTTAACACAACCTGGAAGTCCTAGGATCAGGAAACTGAATAACAAGCTTTTGAGATTGACAGTACGTTGTTATGTTTGAGAAAGAAAAGGAAGAAGATGGAAAAGAAGACGAAGCAGAAGAAAAGAAGAAGAAGAAGTAGAAGCAGAAAAAGAAGAAGAAGAAGAAGAAGAAGAAGAAGAAGAAGAAGAAGAAGAAGAAGAAGAAGAAGAAGAAGAAGAAGAAGAAGAAGAAGAAGAAGAAGAAGAAGAAGAAGAAGAAGAAGAAGAAGAAGAAGAAGAAGAAGAAGAAGAAGAAGAAGAAGAAGAAGAAGAAGAAGAAGAAGAAGAAGAAGAAGAAGAAGAAGAAGAAGAAGAATAAGAAGAAGAAGAAGAAGAAGAAGAAGAAGAAGAAGATGAAGAAGAAGAAGAAGAAGAAGAAGAAGAAGAAGAAGAAGAAGAAGAAGAAGAAGAAGAAGAAGAAGAAGAAGAAGAAGAAGAAGAAGAAAGAAGAAGAAGAAGAAGAAGAAGAAGAAGAAGAAGAAGAAGAAGAAAGAAGAAGAAGAAGAAGAAGAAGAAGAAGAAGAAGAAGAAGAAGAAGAAGAAGAAGAAGAAGAAAAAGAAGAAGAAGAAAAAGAAGAAGAAGAAGAAAAAGGCAGATAGACAGATAGACTCGAAAAAACAAAATTAAAGATTTTGAAAACAGCAAAACAAAGACGAAAAAACCCAACACTTGCACATCACTATCTAAAACAAAGCCACAACTTACATAGGGTACCGATACCAAGAAGGAAAAGATCCGCTTTTCACAAAGGCTATAAATATATAGCTTAATGACGCGAACGAAATGATGTTCGATTTTTGTTTTGTTTGCTATTGATGGTGGACCTGAAGTCGAATGTATGATCAACAACAGTTGTATGGGTTTCGGTTACAACAGCCAGATTCGATCTCATCCCTGCTGTGTAAATCTATCAGCTGTCCTGACACCTTCCTCATCAGTCTGAGTTGAAGGTGAGCAGTGTCACAAAACTTGTGGAGATCCAGTTGAGCGAGGTGGCGACATTCATTTTATTGATAATATGTATTATCATAATAATATAGCAATGGAAGCAACACCTCACCCTCCTTCAAAGAAATCAAACTTCACACTCTCCACTTGAAATAACTGTGTCGGATCGATACCCTGCGAAAGAATTGTGAAACCCATTTTACCAGCTCAATTAATAAACTAAAAAAAACGGCAATGAGTTTTTGTACGACAAAAAAGACAAATAGTGTGTGACGTCATTAGGTTTTGTGGTAAGGTGAGAAAATCTTTAATATTTAGCTTCTTACCACAAACAGAAACAGTTTTACGAAGGTAGCTTTTGATTTTAAACCAATAATACGTTACAACAACAACAACAACAACAACTCCAAAAGAGAAGAAAAAGAGTAGGGAAGGTAGAGCATCCTCGATCTGTTTCTTTTTACGTCATGCTTTCGTAACGAGGAGTTACAAAATTATCGTTAAAATTATTAACTTTATTGGCTCTTTTGATAGGACAAAGATGTCAGATGTTACACACCGTGCGTGGTTGCATAAAATATTTCTATGGTAGTGAGAGACAATAAGCGCATTTTTTCTTTAAATGTTTCTTAACATTTCATATTTATCAAATTTGTATCAATCAATAATCCATAGAACTATTAGCATTCCAAGGAAAACGCACCGTTTTGTGATACACTCGTGTTTAAAGCTTCATTCAAAGGCGACTGAAAAGTTTGAATTTTTAAAAAAAACGAACAGACGCTTGCTTGTTCACAAAATAAACCGCACAAACCTTTTAGCTTAGTAAAGACAATTTCATACTATAAGGCATTTCGTTGTGTTACATTCAGCTGGTATCTTCTCGTTATCGCTTTTGATACACAGTGCACTTGCTTCGCAGCAGATGTCCACGCTTTCCTATCAGATCTGGTTGAATAGTCACAGGCAAAGACAAGTACAGTAGTCTCCGCCAAAACGCACGGTCCGTGGGTGACAAAAAAATTGTGCAATTAGGTGAAAGTGAATTTTGACGAAGTGAAAGACGATGACCAATTACTATGTATTTACGTTGCCATTCTTATCTGGAAATACGTTAACTTTCTTTTTGTTTCGTTGCTGGTTTGTTATTGTTTGGGGTTTCTTTGTTGTTCGCTGGTTTGGGGACAAGACCCAATCGGCTTTCTCATAGATCTGTTACATTATTATCCCACTCAAGGGGTGACATGTTGAAAACAATCGGTAACAATGTGTTTTATCTGTTTACACTCGGTCATACAGAGTACGATTTTCGTGGGTAAAAGTGATACGAGGTCTCTACCAGATCGGGGGAGGGGAGAGAGAGAGAGAGAGAGAGAGAGAGAGAGAGAGAGAGAGAGAGAGAAGAAGAGAGAGAGAGAGGGGGAGAGAGAGAGAGAGAGAGAGAGAGAGAGAGAGAGGGGGGGAGAGACAATCAGAATGTCTGTCTGGCAGGCCTATCGAGTCTCTCCCACCACCCAACCCAAATCCCGCCCCCCCCAAAAAAAATATATTTAAAAACAAATCTCAAATATGAACCTCCAACAAGATCAAATCCAAAACATTGTCCTCTGGTGAACATAGCGCAATGCTTGAAAGCTGTCAATGGTCCGCAATCATTTAGAGACACTGACGATCAGAATGATTTATTGATAAGGAAAGCACAAACCAATCCTTGAAACAAAACATTAAAACTGCGACTACATAAAACGACAGAGAAAAGCAAAGGAATGTGTGGTTTACACAACACACCGAATGAAAAAACTACGACAATGCACAGGTCGACTGGAGGTAGAGCCATAACGTGGCAACAACATTGACAAGTAACGGTCCCTTCAACTCTGTTTTTGTCTGTAAAAATGTTCGAAAGGCAGATAAGATACAGGAAGCGAAGCAAAACTCAATACTGTGTAGATGGAGCTGAAAACACCAATTTTGATATGTAGTTTTCAACGGGCGAAGAAGAAGTAAACAACTCTGGCGCTTTAAACACTTTAGACCGAGCATTAGCATACTGATACTATTAGGGAGAAATAGCCTGGTCGCCGCGGTGCTGCCTTTTAAATAGTTGGATGAAGCAAGATCAAAGGCATCAGTCTGATCTGGGCTAAGTAATGATTTATTGCCATGTCAGACAAGTCGTTTGCTGTATCCCCATATATCTAATTTAATCCATACATGTATACATTTCGCATCTTTGTAGAAATCTCTTTTCTATTTCTCTTTCTCTTTCTCTCTCTCTCTCTCTCTCTCTCTCTCTCTCTCTCTCTCTCTCTCTCTCTCTCTCTCTCTCTCTCTCTCTCTCTCTCTCTCTCTCTCTCTCTCTCTCTCTCTCTCTCTCTCTCTCTCTCTCTCTCTCTCTCTCTCTCTCTCTCATCTCTCTCTCTCTCTCTCTCTCTCTCTCTCTCTCTCTCTCTCTCTCTCTCTCTGTCTCTCTCTCTCTCTCTCTCTCTCTCTCTCTCTCTCTTATTCTCTCTCTCTGTCGCCTTTTCTCGATTTTAACTCTTCCTTATTGTGTATATTGTCCTTTTCTTTTTTTCCTCTAGATCTTAACCTTCCATTCTCGGTTCTCTGTATTCTTCACTTTCCTCCTACTCATTCATACATTCATATTATCGCCGTATTTTTCTTTGGTTTCTTTCTCTTTTCTGTTGTTCTTTCCCAATGCCGAGCGTTAGCATGATTCGCGGGGCGTTTTGTTTTCATTGCTAAGCGATGGGTATAAACATGGCGGTCATGGATTCGAGTCTTGCTGCCCTTTGACCAAGGATTTTTAAAAAATGTCTATTCTTTTGTATTTGTCTTGCCTTTTTTTTTCCTATGGGGGCTTCAATATATTTCTCATATCCTCATTCGTCAACTTTGACATGTCCTTATTCGTCAACTTTGACATATCCTTATTCGTCAACTTTGACATATCCTTATTCGTCAACTTTGACATGTCCTTATTCGTCCATATTATTCGTCAACTTTGACATATCCTTATTCGTCAACTTTGACATATCCTTATTCGTCAACTTTGACATGTCCTTGGCTTCACTGTTTAAAAATTTAAAAAAAGATATACATGGATGTATGGTACGACTACCTGTATATCATTTATTCCACACAAGTGTAGACGTCACCAACACCAACCTGTATATCATTTATTCCATGTCATTCAGATAGACATGGATGTATGGTACGTATCCCCACACAAGTGTAGACTCACCAACCTGTATATCATTTATTCCATGTCATTCAGAGTCCTTCTCAATTCCCTGGGAGTGTACAGTACTCATGTCTGTTACATGCGTCGTACTAACACTCTGACAAGATCATTCTCTACCCTACAGCTGAGGGGAGGGGGAGGAGGAGGAGGGGAGGGGATACTCGGTAGTCCAGAGGTTAGTTAGGTAACGGCCTCTCAACCCAAAGGTCAAGGGTTCAAGCCGATTGTTGTCGTGTTTACAAGCTCGCGATACTAATGTTCAGCTCAAACACCTGTTTGCCTCTAAATATCGATCAAGTCATCATTTATGTAGTGTAGCTTCTGTGAGGTTCCATCTAAAATATTGATGACATCAATGGACAAATCGTGTCCCGTTCGAAGTGTTACGCATTGTAATCAACACAAGACTATAGCGGAAGCACAATCGATCGTGTGGTCACGATAGGCTATTTCATCACAAATCCGTACATTATATAAACTATATAGCATAGCAACAGGATATTTATTAAAGATGGACGGATGTGCGCGTAATCAAAAACATATATGTACTAAGTAAACTATTTTACGTAAGGTCTACATAAATATTTTCGGTGATTAGATTTTAACACAACCAACGCAGATAGCAGATGGCATAATAACTAAGACAGAAAAAATCAATTGAGATGGTTTGGGCATGTAAACAAAATGAATGACAACAGAATTGCTAAATCAGTATATAATGCTAAAGCCCAAGTTAAAAGACCAAAAGGCAGACCTCGGAATAAGTGGGAGGAAGATATAAAAGAGGCATTAAAGCAAAGAAATTTAACTTTTTTGGAAGGAAACCAAAAATGCCAGGACAGGGCATCCTGGAGGAAGATCATTTCGGGCATGTCAACACATACATCGGAAGGTAGAATGGGAACTGATAAAGAAAGGAAAAAGAAAGGTTTTAACACAACCATCTTTTTAAAAAACGTTGCTCCATTTTCTTGATCCTGTGGAAAATTTTAAAAAAAAAATTAAAACAAGGAACGGGCAAGTTTGTCTTTGTTTTCGTTTGTGTTCAATCGACTACTATAGGTTAACGTCAATGGGTAGACTAGTGATTATAAACGACCTTCAGGGTATTTCAAAATCAGCGACAATTGAATCTAATGGATTAAAGAAGAGTTCCTTCAAGGCCCTTAAAGCCCATAGAGCCGGAGCTTATCCCGGTTTCTACAGCGTGAAGCAGAAAAGGTGACAATAATCACCTCCTGGCAAGGACGCTAGTCTGATGCACGTTTTACTCCCAATCTAGTGCTTGTACCCATTTGCACCTGGGTAGAGTGGGGAAAATGCTTTGTTAAGTGTCTTTCCCAAGGAACACAACGTCGGACTTGGCTTTGCTAGGATTCAAACTCGGGAACTGATGTCCCTAACGGCTCGGCCACCGACGGTACCTAATGAATTCAGTGATATAAGATATAGTGTCATAGGCCAAAGAAGCCTGGATGAATAAAGAAAGCGAAGAACTCGAAAGATCAAACGTCACAGATACCAAAAAGATACACAAAGAAAGCAAAGAACTGGAAAAATCAAACATCACAGATACCAAGAAGATACACAAGAAAGCAAAGAACTGGAAAGATCAAACGTCACAGATACCAAGAAGATACACAAAGAAAGCAAAGAACTGGAAAAATCAAACGTCACAGATACCAAGAAGATACACAAAGAAAGCAAAGAACTGGAAAAATCAAACGTCACAGATACCAAGAAGATACACAAGAAAGCAAAGAACTGGAAAAATCAAACGTCACAGATACCAAGAAGATACACAAAGAAAGCAAAGAACTGGAAAAATCAAACGTCACAGATACCAAGAAGATACACAAGAAAGCAAAGAACTGGAAAGATCAAACGTCACAGATACCAAGAAGATACACAAAGAAAGCAAAGAACTGGAAAGATCAAACGTCACAGATGCCAAGAAGATACACAAAGAAAGCAAAGAACTGGAAAAATCAAACGTCACAGATACCAAGAAGATACACAAAGAAAGCGAAGAACTGGAAAGATCAAACGTCACAGATACCAAGAAGATACACAAGAAAGCGAAAAAACTGAGTAAAAAGAAAAACATCACTTTCTGTGGGATGTATCAGAGAATGGTACGATCATTATGAAAAAGGATAAGATCGGGGAAAGAGATGGACAGAATAGATACAAGACCTGTTTAACAGAGACGTAGATGAAAGCTTTGCTGTAGAGCGCCTTGACGAAGGACCAGATATAATAAAGGAAGAGGCGAGAAACACTCTGAATAAAATGAAATCGAGAAAAGCACCGGGCCGGATTGTCACAGAGTGACTAAACGACGACACTTGTCATACCTCCTCACTCTGCAATGACATATCTAAATAAAAAGGGAGTAAATAAATTCCTTTCACCAGCTCTCTCAACAATGCAAGAACCACGAAGTCAGTACTTGAACTAATAACATACAGACGACTTTGATGACGGAATTTGACAGATATGACTGATACTAAAACTGATACTAAAACTGATAATAAAACTGATAAATGTGTCAGTAGAGTTTGGTGTGGCTGCGCCACTCTCACAAAGCGACAATTCTACACATACCTCGTTTATAGAGAAATTTCAAGATCTTCTTGAGTTGGTCGTTATAACCAAGAGTGACAGATGTGTGATAATGGGCGACATCAGCTTGCATTTCGGCTCTGATACGGACAGCTACAGCTGGAAGGTTGAAACAATATTTCTTCATCTGCAAGGAAATCATTTTGTTACTATCGCCTCACTACCAAAAACAAAAAACAAACACTTAGGTTCTTTTGCGAATTCGGCCCCTCTGTCTGAAACGAGCTTCAATCATCAGTGAGGCAGACAAAAGATGATACTACAATTAAAAAACCTTTAAACACACATCTATTATATTCAAAAAGAGTTTCTATGCAATGAATAATCATTGATTCCATATGGCGTAATATTCATCACGTATATTATGTTCCGATTGATGATTGATTCCTAAAATAAACGTAAAATGTTCATATTTGATTTTAACTTACGATCATATACAGTTATTTCTTGCATAATTGATTCCTAAAATAAACGTCAAATGTTCATATTTGATTTTAACTTACGATCATACACAGTTATTTCTTGCATGATTGATTCCTAAAATAAACGTAAAATGTTCATATTTGATTTTAACTTACGATCATACACAGTTATTTCTTGCATGATTGATTCCTAAAATAAACGTAAAATGTTCATATTTGATTTTTAACTTACCATCATACACAGTTATTTCTTGCATGGTTGCTTCATTTTATCCCTGTTTTTACATGTGCAATATAACATCTGTGCTATTATTTTGTAAAGGATTTTATACAAAGCTGCTGTTATTGCTTATAGCTGTTTTTTGCTGCACAGGCACTACCAACCTCATCATCATCATCATCATCATCATCATCATCATCATCATCATCATCATCATCATCATCATCATTATTATTTTCATCATTATTATTATCATCATCATTATTATTATTATTATTATTATTATTATTATTATTATTATTATTATTATTATTATTATTATTATTATTATCTTTATCATCATCATCATCATTATGATTATTATTATTATTATTATTATTATTATTAATATTATTATTATTATTATCATTATATTATTATTATTAATATTTTTATTATTATTATTATTATTATTATTATTATTATTAATATTGTTATTATTATTATTATTATTATTATTGTTATTATTATTATTATTATTATTATTATTATTATTATTGTTATTATTATTATTATTATTGTTATTATTATTATTATTATTATCATTATTTATTATTATTATTATCATTATTATTATTATTATTATTATTATTATTATTATTATTATTATTATTATTATTATTATTATTATTATTATTATTATTATTATTATTATTAGCCATCGGACATTTGTGTGGAAAAATTTGGAAAGGTTTGAGTTTGGCAGCTCTTCCTTTAATAAAATTTACAATCTTAACTGTTTTGATCCAAACTCTTTCCCAATGTACCAACTGGTAGTGTTTTGGAAGCCATTACCTGACAATGGATCATACAATGACTGCCGTTTACTTTTGAAACTCGTTTTCCCCCACACACTTACTTGAAATCCTACTTTTGTCCCCACCATAGCAACCCAACATAATATCCACACAAAAAAAAAAGATATTCTGAATTAAGGAAAAAGTGAAGCATGTTCCAAAATATCAGAGACTGTGTGATGGTTGTTTCAAGAGGAGCACAAAAACACAACTCCTCTGTAAATGAATCTGAGTTCACATACCTTGCAAAGATCAGCAACTGAGAACGTGATGCCACTTCGATTCATCAATTTGAATGGAAAATAACCCAAATACTGTAGACTTGATCTCTTGTACAACTTGATAGTTGATGTCAACAGTCATGTCACTGATCATCCTTTGAATAGTAATGTTTGATAGTGAAACCTCTGCAAGTTCCTTCTCTTATCAATATCCCAACATGAGTTCCACCATTTTTAAGCGGCCCAAACACGATCCATTAAATTGCGTAATTTAATTGTCAATACTCTGAATTGACAATTGAATTGACCGTGTATGGGCGAAATTGATGACTTGCACAAGCGTATTGAGTGAATCAAACTCTGCTTGATATTTTATTGCCCAATTCTATTTGATTGCACAATTAATGATGACTTCACAGGTTTCAATCACAATTGTGCCGATGGTTTGTGGCGCAATAGCACTGATAAACTTCAGATCCTCAAATGTATTTCCCGTGGCCAGGTAACGCAGTGTAATTGATAAACGCTCCGTAGGAGAGATGGGCTGACGCGTATTTGTAGTTTGCTTTCCAATCAGGGGCTCGACCATTTGCAAGAGCTCATTGTAGGACTCAACATCCATGCGCAGGAAGTTTTTTAAAATCACTTGGCTCATTATGGCTCAGTTCAGGTAGTAATTTGATGTGCCCAAACGTTGAACGCTGCAGAAACCATTCTTTTGACCATTTTGCACGTTTCCTTCTTGAAACATCGGTTTCATCTTCTACAGCAAGAGCAACTGCCACGGCGATTGCTGGGTCAAAATCCCCATCCTTTCTCAATGGATCGCTAGACCACAATGAGCCTGGTCTGCGCAATTAAAGTGTCAATTATATTGAGCTGTGTGTGGGCAACAAAATTGTCAATTATATTGTGCAACCAGGATTGCGCAATATAATTGATCGTGTATGGGTCGCATTAGACTGTGTTTTTTGTGGTCCTAATGCCAGCTTGATTCTGCCAATCCCCTCCTCCCCCCCCACCCACCCTTTCCTTGAAACTGGCATTTCCCCCAATGGAGAGATTTTCTTCTGTTTGAGAAAATTATAGCGGAAACACATAATACAGACAACCCCAAAAAAACTAAACAAACACGAAAAATCAAGCAATATTTGAAGATAAGACTAGACCTAAAGCATTGACTTTCTTGTTAGAAATGAGGAATAGATGTAGAAGCAGGCGAATACATTTCATAATGATATTTAAGTAGAAACGTGAAGTAAATAACTCAGAGCTACTCATTTGTTTTTCAACTTCCACATCATAAAAGACATTAGATCTAGATTTAATTGTTTTTATTTTCCCATTTGTATAGAGAAGGATTTTTTTAGTGTTTATCACTGCAGAGAAAACACAGTGGTCCAGATGAAAAATCCATTCAAATCAAATCAAAATATCGAAGTAGATTATAATGATTTGTTGCATTTCATCAAAGGAAGCTTGTAATCCCTCCCCCCTCTTTAACCTTTTATATTTTCATAGCATTTAATAATAAAAAAAAAACATCAGTTGATATCATCCCGCTCCCACCATTACCCTTTAGTTTTGTCTAAATTGTAGTCCATCAAATACATCCGATACCTTAAATCCCCTGCTACCCTTTTTGTGTCTAAATTGTAGTCCATCAAAAGTTACTTCCTTAAATGCCAGGCTACCCTTTTTGTATCTAAATTGTAGTCCATGAAAAGCCGCTTCCTTAAATCCCCGGCTACCCTTTTTGTATCTAAATTGTAGTCCATCAAAAGTTACTTCCTTAAATCCTTCGGCTACCCTTTTTGTATCTAAATTGTAGTCCATCAAAAGTTACTTCCTTAAATCCCCGGATACTCTTTTTGTCTAAATTGTAGTCCATCAAAAGTTACTTCCTTAAATTGAGCTAAGAAAATAATTAAATTGTGCCAGGCTACCCTTTTTGTATCTAAATTGTAATCCATCAAACGTTTTTTTAATTACATTCCCAGGCTACCCTTTTGTATCTAAATTGTAGTCCATCAAAATTTCTTACGTCCCAGGATACTCTTTTTGTGTCTAAATTGTAGTCCATCAAAGTTAATTTACATCCCCGGATACTCTTTTTGTGTCTAAATTTGTAGTCCATCAAAAGTTTCCTTACATCCCCGGATACTTTTTGTATCTAAATTGTAGTCCATCAAAACTTTCCTTACATCCCTGGCTACCCTTTTTGTATCTAAATTGTAGTCCATCAAAAACTTTCCTTAAATTTCGGCTACCCTTTTTGTATCTAAATTGTAGTCCATCGAAAGTTGCTTCCTTTGTTGAGGGACTCGGTAGTCCATAGACAAGGTGTTGGTCTCTCAAATCAAAAGATGGTGGGTTCAAGCCCTCCCAAGATCACATTTCGCTCAGTCCGACAGCCCAATATAGGTCCAAATTTGCCTGATCTGGAATGACTGGTTCCGTCGAATGCTCTAACTGACTACCTGCAGTTCTATTGTATAATAATAATATAATAATTGAAGACCCTTGACTAATTGAAAATATGTCGAATCGATATTCTCGTGACAAACCAAATCCTCAGGCGTTCACACAACACGTTGAATAATAAATAAACGATTAAAAGTAAAACCATTAACGTAACGAATCAAGGATTGGAACAAAGGGCAAGAGAGATAACTGGGTCGGATAGTAGAATATTTTAAGCTCTCTGAGTTGTTTCCCAGAATATCCATTACTTGCCAACTGGTTCTGCAGAGCTCCATGCTATCCTCCATGAATATGAATCCTTTATAATAATTTTAAAAATAGACTATTTCATGAGCAAAACTTAGATTGAGCAAATCTCAGGAACGATAAAGATTTCAAACGTCAAATTGCACATGGAGTTAGAGAATCGATGTGGAATCAACAATGGCCTATCTAGAATTAAAAACATCTGTTATACTTTTACTCCTGCTATTTGAGTTTTCAATTATTTATACGAATGAAGGCAGCCATGAAGACTTCGAAGCCTTGTTACTACCAAACGACCATAGTAAATAAATGAAAGGAAGTCAATGTAAGTATACCAGTTTAGCGCCAAATGCCTGTACCTAATAATATTTGACAATTTGGTGATTGGGTTTTGAAGCCCTAATCCTTTCAAATCCATCATGCTATAACCTTCTAAATGCGTTTAGTGGTTTAAAGACCTGCTGTTACGAAGAGACATTAAATCCTTGAGACACCATTTTGGCCCTTTTCTTCAAAGAATTTTGGCCGTACATTTAGTAAAATACTGTCATCTAATAGTATGAAGGAGCCGCTGTGGAGTGAAGTCAAGTTGAAATATTTTCATTGAAGTGACAATTCCACTAATAAAGACAGAACAAACACGTAACGTTTCGGTATAATCTTCGTCAGACAACAAACGAGAAATATCTAGAATCTAGATCTACGTACTACAAAAGTGATGTCAGAAGAAAAACAGAAAGGAGGAAGAAAGAAAGAAAAAGACAGTGATGATAAGAAACGTACTAGATCTAG
>JAXRKP010000134.1:5000-52500 GCA_037039925.1 Doris montereyensis | reverse complement strand
AGACATAAAAAAAATTGCGCAGACAATAAATGAAATGGACAAATATAAAATAGATATCCTGTTTATATGCGAATCACAGTGGCAAAAGAGATCTCGCTACTGGTCATACGATCCTCTACTCAGGAAGAGAAGACAACCAGCATATGAATGGAATTGCTCTGATACTATCAAAAACAGTAAAAAAGACTTTGTTGGAATGGGAACCTATGGATGAAAGATTACTGAAAGCTAGGTTTAATTCCAAATACCCAACGATGACCATCATCGTGTGTTACGCCCCACAAGAAGACAAACGTGAGGAGGAGTTTTATGAAAGAATTGACAACACAATAGAAAAGACCCCAAGACATGATCTATTTATTGTTCCTGGTGATTTAAACGCCAAAGTTGGAAAATTCAATAGTCAAAGAGAACACATAATGGGACGAAGGTCTAGCTACAGACATGAATGACAATGGAGAACGTTTGGCGGAATTTTGCGCAGAGAACAATTTAATCATTGAAGGAACCATCTTTTAAGCATAGAGACATTCACAAATATACTTGGACCTCTCCAGACGGAAAAAATAAAAAACAAATTTACCACATCACTATCAATAAGAAATGAAGACATCACTGTTAGATCTGAGAACAAGAAGGGAAGCCGATGTTGTAAGTGACCATGAGCTCCTGACTGCTACAATCCGTATAAAATTAAGGAAGACAAAGAAAGGTGACATCAGGAATGGAATATTTGACATTGGAAAGCTGAAAAAAAATGCTAAAAAATTCAAAATAGAGTTGTCAAATTGATACCAGGCCCTGCTGGGTGAGCAAGAACTGTCCTTGACAAAATTCAACCAGGAATTGCTAGACCTGAATCAGGAATTACCAACCTAGAAAAAGAAAGAAAGAAAGGTAGATATCAGATCAGTCATGGAAAGTGATCGAAGAAAAGAAAAAATGACAAAGGGCCGACTACTGACCACCAGTTTAGAAAGAATTTAAAAAACAAATCCATAATGAATATACGATGTAGACAACAAAGTAAAAAAGTCAGTCAAAACGGACAAGAAAGCTTACTATGACATGTTAGAAGAAAGGCAGAAAAAGCAAGCCAAAAAGACAAGATATGAAAACTTTTATACCAGACAGCTAAAAGAGCTTTCCAAAGGGTATAGAAACAATGACACGCCGATCAAGGACACACAAGGAAATTTACTCTCGAGCGAAATAAACCAAATGAACAGATGGAAAGCGCACTTCGAGTGTGTCTTAAACAGAGAAACGCCAAGTCTCCGCACTGTCATTATACCTTGCAGAAAATGACTTGGACATCAACAACGCTACCCCAACTTTAGACGAATTTTTTTAAAAAGGCAATAGAGAGTCTCAAAACAGGGAAAGCAGCAGGTGAAGATCAGGTGACAGCAGAAATGATTAAAATAGAAAAAGAAATGACCCCTAAAATATTACAAAGCATATTTCAAGAAATTTGGGAAAAAGAAGAGCTACCACATGAGTGGAGTGTTGGACTCATCGTCAAACTACCAAAAAAGGGAGATCTTTCTAAATGTGATAATTGGAGGGAATCATGTTACTTTTTATCCCCAGCAAAATTTTCAGCAAAATATTACTAAACCGTATAAACCCTACAATCGAACCAAAAAATTAGAAAACAGCAAGCAGTCTTTAGTAAAGGCCATTCTTGCTCAAATCATGTATTCACTCTTAGACAAATTTTCTAACAATGCCAAGAATGGAATGCTCCCCTGTACTCAAATTTTATAGATTTTGAAAAGGCTTTTGATAGTGTACAAACACCTTCATTATGAACATCCTACGACACATGATGGCATTCCATCCAAGGTAGTTAGCATAATCAAACTGCTTTACAGGGATGTCCATGCTAAAGTAATCTGTTGAAATAAATTGACGGAGAACGTGAACATCAAAACAGGTGTGAAACAGGGCTGCATTCTATCACCTTTTCTATTCTGCCTTGCTATCGATTGGATCATGAAAGAATCTGTTTAAAATAAGAAAACAGGACTAAGGTGGAACATTCACTGAAATGTTAAAGGACCTTGATTTTGCTGATGATGTTGTACTCTTGTCACAGAACATCACAGATACACAAACCAAAAATACAGCAAGTTTATAACAATGCACAAAAAACTGGGGCTACACATAAATATTGGACAAACAAAAATGATGAGGATGAACAACAAATCGAAACAACCGGTGGAACTTGGAAACAAGGAGATTGAGGATATACAAGCTTTTACATATCTCGGAAGTAAAATTACTCAGAATGGAAATTCTGAAGATGAGATCAAAGAAAGGTTAACAAAAGGAAGAAATGTATTTGGATCATTGAAAAATAGTTGGAATTCAAGAAAAATCTCAATTGAAACAAAACTCAGATTCTACAAATCTAATATTCTAGCTGTCCTTCTTTATGGTGCTGAATCTTGGAAAACAACAAATAACATCTGAAGAAAGCTGGACACCTTTTTTAAAAGAAATATCTCAGAAAGATCTCAAAATATTTTGGCCAAGCACGATATCAATCAACGACCTTCAAGAAAGTTCACTGGAGTCAATATCCCAGACTGTGAGGAGGAAGATAGAAGTGGACTGGTCACATCCTTATGATGAATGCTGATGCCATCCCTAAAATAGTCCTCAGATGGACCCCTGAGGGAACAAGGAAGAGAGGTCGGTATAATCCTTGAGAAGAAGCATCGAAAAAAAGATGAAAACCCAGGGATGGACGTGGGGGCCCGTGACAAAATTGGCATCTGATCGTGTCCAATGGCCATCCACTGTGTCGGCCTTATGTGGTGCACAAGCACACCACGAGGATACGGAAGTAAGTATATAAAATACAATAAGGAGCCCGATATATAAAATACAATAAGGCGCTCGATATATAAAATACAATAAGGAGCCCGATATATAAAAAAATAAGCAGCGCTTGATATAAAATACAATAAGGAGCCCGATATATAAAATACAATAAGGCGCCCGATATATAAATACAATAAGGCGCCCGATATATAAAATACAATAAGGAGCCCAATATACAAAATAAAGGAGCCCGATATATAAAATACAATAAGGAGCCCGATATATAAAATACAATAAGGCGCCCGATATACAAAATACAATAAGGAGCCCTATATATAAAATATAATGATTGTAATATTGCGTCTTGTTGGACTGGACGTTGTAGCTGGAAAGCAGATTAGCCTTGGTTTGGACATGACAGTGGTGTCAACGTAGCATTTTCGCTCCACTCCGAACGGTCAGCGATTCGAGTACCGGTTTGCGAGTGTTTTTTACGGCTTGAGATGGCCGTGGAGATTAAATATAAAAAGTTCTATTGGAGATTGACTATACAATGAAGATCTCGTCTTTTTAAAATAAGTTCAAAGATTAGTTTTAGATGTTGACAACTCAGTAAGGTCATATCAACACCAAGGAAGACACAAGGGAGATCCGAACTCACAGCCCACCAGTCATCCGCTCTGGACATTCAACCAGACAGCCCTCCGGTCCTACCTTGATATGACCTACAATGTGTTTAAAGGGTGCAAAACTAAAACTTTGCAGCTGGGTTACTGTTTGTTATTGAGTTCCTTTCTATTGCAAAAAGTAGTACTGGGACCAGCTGTACGTCATGCAAATGACAGATAGATCTCCAAATATCAAAGAGGACTACATCCATCATAACCGTACATCAACACATGGCTAGATTGACTCTGCATCAGGAATCTAAACCGAGCAGGTGTTGAGCCCACTGCTCCTAAACACCTTTATCAGTAAGATATGGGCAGACGTGTACCAAGAGGTTCATGTAATATTTCACCTGTAAATAATTTGCTGTTACCCTAGTGTCACATCTTCAGTCACACTACATGACAACTGGGAGATTCCACCTGGGCGATGATGAAGGTAGTGTTCGATGAAGGTATATCACTGTCACATGGTTTTGACAACATTCGAAATCTTACATTTAGATGCCAAGCAACATTAAGTTCAATGGGCTAATAACCAGCTGATCCCTTTTTTTTGTATCCAGTTTCAAACCATGTATCATTTAGTCAAAATACGATGTTCTTTAAATTCCTCAGCTGTTTTAGACCGAGAATTATTATTTTGTTAGTTTGTTTATATCTGATGTTTCACTCAAAACCGAACGCAGTGGCCCAACACCACAGTAAAGCAGTGAAAGTGGAAGCCTACATTTGCAAACATTTATTAAGATGGCTCTTTCGCGGAGGAAAAGCCATACTGTCATCGTGCGAGAGCTTGAGTTCTATAAAGACTCCTATGATTATACCACCCCAGGTTTAATCATGCTATAACAGCAGACAGTGAGGACTCAGACCAAGAACGATTCAATCTGGCCTCCAGACAAGGATCGCTTTCTTCTATAACCACACCTCCACTGAACATGTTGATGAAAACAGCAAAGAAAAGTTGTTGTTTTTCAATTGGTGATATTTTTAATCTTAGAATCGAATAATGCATTCATAATAAAATTGTACATAAACTTAATGATAGATATATCGAACTCATAAAGTGCAAATTTGAAATTCATCCAATTATTCAAAAGAAAGATATAAAACCTCAAAGTTCAGAAAGCATTTTTTCTTCATTCACCCAATGTAATGCGTATTAGAAACATTAATAAACATTTTACGAAATACATTTTTTAATTATCATTGTAAGTTATTGTTTCTGCGGGGAGACCATCTCCTACCAGACACATCCGCAGGTTGCGGATAGGGGAACAGCGTCTAGATTATAGACATAGAGGTCAGCTGCGAAAACCAAATAAGCAGTCGCGGACAAAACTGGTGTTAGTCAGTGAGGACATAGTGGGGCTGCAGAGTGGGAACAGCCCTTAGAAAATTCTCTAGATGTGTTGTGAGGTGGCTAACAGGCTAATGGAGGAACCTTTATAACCTCTCCCCGGGTGGACAGAGCTCGTTAACCTGAAAAGGCAGTTTGTCTAACAGAAGGAAAACTCCGATTTCAAAACATGGGCAGACAGGGCTCATGAACTTGGGAAAGATACTTGTCTAGGAGTGAATCTCCAAAAATAAATTCTGGTCCTCCAGGATGGTGGTTAGGCATAGGGTTAACGCCCCTATCTTGTAAAAGATACAAATGTTACAGAAACTGACAAATCGACCTTACGCGCCATGAGGATAAGTAAGTAAGTTAGTCATTTTTAAAAGAAAAGGAAGTAATAAATATTATGTAATCTTGCAAAATATGAAGAAAATAATTAATATACACTTAAGCACAAATTCCTCGATCCGAGGGACAAGCAACTGAGTATGGAATGGATACAAAATATAAGTTGAGACATTAAACTTGTTTGTGGAATATGTCTGCCTAAAACCTTTCAAACATCTTTAAGCAGGCCAGTCATTTGATGGTGCCAAAACTACCATGACTATGAAGCAGCTCTGGTGGGTCAAATAATTATACAGTTTTGCACATTAATGAAGAAGCCTTCTCTAAATTGTTTCTTCTCATTAAAAACCTTCGTCCGCACCAATACTGTTTTGTATTGGTGTGACCATTCAGAATGTCGTGGTCAGATACAAACTTGGTGACTTGTTCTTTCTTAGGCAGCCGACCCCTTGTACTTGTGTCAACAATATAATCACGAAAGTATTCCTTTACTATTCTGCTATCTTCATCTAACCATTTTGTGTATCTCCTCTGCGGTTGCTTTACTTCTAAAATAGGAGCAGATTCGGGCATAATTTTGCCAATATTAACAGTTACAGATGTGTGGTCATGTTTGCTTGTTGGCTCGTGTTGTGATTCTGATAGAAGTTCGACCTCTGTTGACGGTTGATCAATATCGAACCTCAATTCAGATTAATTTGCTTGCAATGGTTCGTGCGTAATCGCATTTTCTTCCATTGAATCTGCTCCTCCCCTCTAGCCTTTTGATGAATTGACTTGCTTAGCAATCCGTCATCAATTCAATTCAAGACCTGGCCTACTCTGGGAACTTCTTTAACAGCTATTGGACTTTGGTATACGTTGCGATTGACCTTCTCAGACTGCCCCATTCTGCTGCTCCTCGGGAAGCTCAAGACTTGTAAATATAGTTCATACCATGTGCTTGAATTTATCGGCAATTAACAGATGGCGTGCTTTCACATTTATTTGGCACCCCTCTTACCACTACCCTCAAACAATGATATCCACTAGCATGATCTAATGAGATGTAGGTATTTGGAAATAAATAACAATTGTCTGGGTGAATTCCACACTATTCCCTTTCAATTAGAAGTTTTTTGTAATGGGTTCAATGGTATCCTTAGGTTAAGTGTCGGAACATGCTTAAAGATCCTTTGCCAACTTGATAACACAACTTCATGTCATGAGGAAGTGCCCTCTCCTGTGGGTTATCTATTTCTTCAATAAGATTTGTGTCTAGCCACACTTCACGTGTTGTGTCCCTCCAGTCTGCAATAGTCGGTCTCACAGGCTCTCCACTTCCGTGAACGTTGAACATCGTTAATCGAGTAACAACAAGATTGCTCATCTTGACAAAAGATGCAGAGTCTCAGAGTTCATGTGATGAATTATCTCGCATAAGGCTCTTCTTCTGAATGATAGAGTTTTTTTTAAACAATTCTATATCATTTTGATCTGGCATAACCGATGGTTTCCACAGATCATCTCTTTTAGCTTCACATTCTACTTGGGCAGTTATAGAAGATTAAGTCCCATTGCAATTGTAGTGCATTCAAAAATCGAGTCAATACCTCCTTTGCGATGAAATATCCCCTCATAAATTTTGCATCTCTTTTCAGGATGAATCCAAGCCTAACATTGAGACCATTCTTGATTCTTTCTTCCCCATCTGTCAGTTCTTTTATTGCCTTTTCCAGACAGACGAATTGTGAGTAGTAAAGGATGTTAACAGCACCTGCATTTCCAGTCATGGAATGTTTCCTGAATGCAAGAATAAGATTAGTAAACGAACGCATTTCAGATATAATTGCAGGTCTTTCCTTCTTAATTGATTTACTCCACAAAAGTTTCCAAGGAGAAGAACTGCAAGGTCATTTTTTTACAAAGATCACCAACTGAATCATGCCTACAACGACGTAGAACCATATCACCGAAATCATCTGGCAAAACCAAAGATTCAGCAGCTGCTGGTTGTTTGTCTAAATGACAAGGATGACAAGGATTCTTAGAATAATCTTATGGCAATTTCTTTTATGTTTAAAAATAGTTTTTCTATCATAAAATCCATGACATCTAGAGCGCATTACGGCATCGCAATTTCATTGCATTCTCTCACGTATCAAAGACTGTCTATCTTTGGAAAGCTCTATGTTTATTTCATATGTCCCAGCCTTTCTCATTGATGCGAATGCCTTGCTTTGCTCTTTGTTAGCATATCTAGAACAGCAATAACTTCTTCTTTCTTTTTGATTTGTCCCTTCGAGTGAGCGGCGCTTTTAAATGGGTCTGCCATTCTTGGCAGAACTTACAGATCCTTCTCGGTTTCTGAAATGACAAAAGCAGGAGAATCTTAATAATACTACTAAAACAAAACAAAAACATAACAACAGACACTTACTAATCAAAGACAACTGCATTGTACTTGGATTGAATTTTGTCCAGTTGCTGAAAATCAAAATATTATTTTGAGCACCATAAGTCAAAAAAGACCGGGTAGTGGGCAGGTAAGCACATATACGGGGAGTAGATGATCCCGCCCTCCACTAGTCTCCTGTTGCCTTGCAGGCGGGTCTTGGGCTACCAAAGGATAAGGGAGTTAACCCTGACATAAAACAACCTGCTGCCTTGCAGGCCGGTCTTGACCGACCAAAGTCTAAGGGAGTTAACCTGACAGAAAATAACAACCTGCTGAAAATGAATGTAGGTATGTGGAAGCTCAAACCGGTAAATGCATCAATGCTTTCATTTGCCGGTGATTTAGTTCTGTTTGGAATATCAGAAAGTGACCTTCAGTCAAATATCAACATTATGAACTATGAACTAAATAAAAGAGGAATGAGAGTAAATGCAAAGAAAACCAAAACAATGCTAGTAACTAGGGAAGCTACAATACAAAATCTTAAATTGGGCAGGGAGATTAAGAACAAGTTCAAAGCTAAAGGGAATCAAAAAAAGTCAAGTGCAATATATAACCATCTAGGAAAGGCATTTGTAGCTGAACAAGAGCTGTCAACAAAAAACAAAATGGCAGTATATACTACAGTTTATTGTCCTACTCTCCTCTGTAGCAGCGAATCCTGGACCTTAGATAGTAGAGATGATACAGTAGAGTACAGGCAGCTGAAATGAAATGTCTAAGAAAATAGTTTGGAAAACTAAAAGAGATAATCAGAAACACAACAATAAGAGATCAAACTAAATCAGATCATCTTGGGCATCTCAACCCATACATCGAGAGGTAGAATGGGAACTGATAAAGAAAGAAAGAAGTCAACAAGAGAGAGAGGGGGTGGGAGGAGATAAAGACAGAGACTGAGACTGGGACACGGACAGAGACACAAAGACATGGAGAAACAGCGAGAAACAGAAAGCGAACGAGAGAGTGATAGAAACAGACAGATATAGAGAGACAGACAGAGAGTGATAGAAACAGACAGATATAGAGAGACAGACAGAGAGTGATAGAAACAGACAGATATAGAGAGACAGACAGAGAGTGACAAAAAACGGAGACAGGACGAGAAATGTTATGAATTGTTGTGAAAGTTATTTCCTTCTTGTGTTGTATTTCAAATTTTATTAAGTAGACAAAATCCGTTAGAAAATAAGGACAAATTCCGCATGTGAATAATAACGATTTGTCTTTTCTTAAATTCCGGTACCTTAAACATGATGGGAGTTTTTTCACACTTCTCACATTATCTGATTACATCTACACAATATGACGGTCACGTCTCGTGTGTAGGCCTACATTGACGTTATTTTGTCTATCTAATATTGTCTTGGTTTGATTTGGTTTGGGTTTTGTTGTTGCTATTGTTGTTGTTGTTACTTTTGTTGTTGCTGTGGCTGTTGTTGTTGTTATTGGTTGTTTGTGATTTGTTTAGGTATGACTTTCTATTGTAGATGGTGTTGATAGTCCCAACGGTGATGATGAGGATGATGATGATGATGGTGATGATGATGATGATGATGATGATGGAGTTGATGGTTGTGGTGGTGGTGGTGATGATGACGATGAGGTTGCTGTTTACGCTGTTTTTTGTAGTTTCTGTTTTGGTTACAAGACACGCAACATTCAGCGTATAAGACGGAGGGCACAACGCTGAGACAGCACTTCTCAAAGTTGAAAACGAAATTCTTGTAAACGGGCGTACCATCAATAGCTGTTAGAAATATTGACATCTTTTTTTACAAATATTTAACTAATTAATAACAATAACATAGGTCGCATAAGCCGGGCACTGGACGGGTAATTAGGCGACCCCACTCTCGATGAGTTTCCTGCTGCCTTTCAGGGAGGTCTTGGCTGACCAAAGGCTAAGGGAGTTAAGCCTGACAGAAAATAACAACCTGCTGCCTTGAAGACTGGTATTGGTTTATCAAAGGCTAATGGAGTTAACCCTTACAGGAAACAACATGGCCCGATAAGGGGCCTTAAGGTGGCATCCCCACTATCTACCTAGGGTGAATTGGGCTAATCATCTAACTATGCAAAGACAACCGATTCAGAGTAATAAATATGATAAAACCAGTTTGAAGTTTCGAAGTCGAAGACGACACGGGAAACGAATGCGGACTGTGATTTTGAAACATGAAATGTTACAATAATTGGAAAAGAGTAAGAATGAGCTGAGGAAATGGAAAAAAAATCAAAATATGCATTTTGGCCATTACAGAAACAGACAAAAGGGGACAAGAAATAGAAAATGTAGTACCAAATCATACTTTAATTTCCTTAGGAGTAAATGTAAAAGATATAGATTCTAGCTAGAGCAGGAGTATGTCTCCTAATGCATAAAAGGCATGACTAGCTACTAGAAAGTTGGAAGTGTAAAAGTCCACGGCTATTAGAGGTCAACGTTAAACCAAAGGAAAGAAATTGAATTCTTAATAGCGTATGGACCAAACAAAGAAGTCACTAAACAAGAAAAAACATAACTTCGTAAACGATTTACAAGTAGCTGCGGAGAATCTCAAACCCAAACAGGACCTAACGTTTTAGGAGATTCAAACGCGAGAGTAGGCAACCCGGGCAGTGGACAGATAAGCACCTGTACGGGGAGTAGAATATCCCGCCCGCCACGGTTCTCCTGCTGCCTTGCACACGGGTCTTGACTGATCAAAGGCTAAGGGAGTTAACTCTAACATAAAACAACCTGCTACCGTATAGGCTGGTCTTGGCTGACCAAAGCCTAATGGAGTTAACCCTGACATAAAATAACAACCTGCTGCCTTGCAGGCTGGTCTTGAATGATCAAAGGCTAAGGGAGTTAACCCTGACAGAAAATAACAAGGCCTGATAGGGGCCTCAAGGTGGCAGCCCCGCCATCTACATAGGGTACAGTGGGCTAATCCCTGTTTATCCAAAACCAAACTGTTTCAGAGAAATAAATACAATATACCCAGCTTGGCCTTTCAACGACGAACATGGAAACGATCACGGACTGATTTTTTTTTGGATCATTGAATGTTAGAGCAATAAATGGAAAAGAGATAGAACTAGTTGAAGAAATGGAAATTTTCAAAGTAGACATCACCGGCAATTTGAATTCCTTCACGCTCGATTCCACTTTGCCATCATTTCACCAACATGTCAGCCATCCGACACGGGGTGAAAAAACTATCGATCCATGCTGCTCAAACTCAAACATCAAAAATGGCTATAAAGCATTCAATTACCGCCATTAAGTAGCTCAGACCACAATATGAGCCATCTCATGACCAAGTATAAGCCAACACTGAAAAGAATGAAAGTAAAGAAAGAAACCATTCAGACCTTCAATGAACAGAGTTTCGAAAAACTTCAAGACTGCTTCGATAACACTGACTGGAGTACATTCGAGGAGACATGTTGCGACATTCACGGACTCACTGACACCGTCAGTAATTACATTCTTTTCTGTTCTGAAAACGTCACAGTAACAAAAATAATTACTCACTATCCAAATGACAAACCATGGATGACATGCAATCTACCATCGATCCTTAAAGAAAAACTCGGTGCCTTCAAAAAGAAAGACAGGCCTATGATCAAAGAAACAAGTAAAAAGCTAAGAAGAGAAATAAGCAAAAGTAAACAAGAATGTAGACGTAAGGTAGAAATGTATTTCCATCAAAACAATTCCCGTGAAACTTGGAAGGGACTTAAAACACTTTTTTGGCCTTAACAATAGTTATCAGTCATTATCAGTTGAAAATGAAAAAGAATTCGCAAATCAGCTCAATACATTTTACTCACGCTTTGAAAAAGGTTTTACAGAAGAAACTAAAAAAGCTTAAAGAAAGATTAGGAAAACAAATTGCTCTCTGAAGACGAAGACATGATAATACCACAAATTGCAGTCCGTCGACAGTTCGCCACCATATCAACCAAAATGGCGTGTGGCCCTGATAGCTTGAAAAGGTTTTGTTTTGAAAAAGTGCTCTCAACAGCTTTCAGGAATTTTTTACAAACATATTTGACCAGTCCGTCGATTTTCACACGATTCCGCATGTGTGGGAAATGTTCTGCCCTGATTCCCGTTCCGAAAAAGAATCAATCACAAGTGATGGATGACTTAAGACCTGTAGTACTTACGTCACTTGTCATGAAATGTCTAGAAAGAATAATGTTAGGCACTCTAAAAGAATGCACAGTGACATTTCATGATCGATTTCAATTTGCCTACAGATCAAATAGAGGAGTTCATGATGCTATTTTGTAATTTTTAGATAATATTTATTCACATTTAGGCTCACCAAATTGTTATTGTACAGTCTTATTCGTTGATTTCTTCGGCATTCAACACTATCCAACCTCACATCTTCATAAAAAAAATTGCAAGACATATCTAGAAGTAACGAGACCATCCTATGGATCTTACATTTTCTAACATAACGCACTCAATATGTTAAAGTAAACAAGACAATATCAGACACCATGAATACAAACACGGGTGCTCCTCAATGATGCGTAGTTTCACCATCGCTGTTTACTTTATACACTAATGATTGTAGAATAGATAGAATGAACGTGAAATAGGTTGAATCTACCGTTGACTCTACAATCCAAGGTCTTATTGAGCCATCAGACCAAGATTACAAAGATCAAATTGACTATTTTATTAATTGGTGCGAAGCTCATCATTTATCTCTGAATGTAAATAAGACAAAAGAACTTATAATTGACTTTAGACGCAGCAAAGAAGCAATTACTCCAATATCAACAAAAGGACAAGAAGTAGAAATAGTTAGGGGCTATAAATATTAGGAATACACATCGATGACAAATTGACATGATCAGATAACTTTAACTCAACATTCGAAAAAGCAAATCAACGTCTACACTTTATGAGGAAAACACAATAGCTTAAACATCGATAACAAACTCCTTACACTATTTTATCAAACAATAATTGAGAGTATACTATCTTGGCGCATTACAGCATAGGGTGGCAATCTAAGAAAAAAGTGATGAAAAGAGATTGGATCGTGTTGTGCGTGCCGGAGAAAGAATGTGTGGAGATGACTTTCTGAAAATCTCTCTCCTTCACAAAGAAAGGCTTTTATTTTAAAGAAAATGTACCCTATTTTGACATGCAGAGATCATCCATTCCAAAAACAAATTTAATTTCTGCTAGGTCAGAGAGGGTACTTTTGAAAAAGCGTAGTAAGTAGAGATATCGAAGGTCATTATTACCACAATCTTTACGATTTCTTTTCCAACTCTTAACACAGCATTTTGGAACTGTGTTTTAGTTATCAAACTTTGGCATAGCTATTAATCTAGTGTGTCAAGATAAGCGCTGTTCCTTAGAAGGCAGCTTAAGTACTACATAGCTGTCTAGTGGGAGAGACAAAGAGCGGGGGTGGGTAAGAGAGAGGAGAGAGAGAGAGAGAGAGAGAGAGAGAGAGAGAGAGAGAGAGAGAGAGAGAGAGAGAGAGAGAGAGAGAGAGAGAGAGAGAGAGAGGGAGAGGGACTCACACATACACATACACATACACACACGCACACATATTCACACACACACACATACACACACACACAGGAAAGAACTACTTAACAAATTGGTAGTTGAGGATATTCTTATAATATTATCATATTTCTACTTTACGCTCATTCACATTCTCATAGTTTTTTGCAAAACAATTTTTTAGAAACATTTACCATGATATACTGTGATATGTACGCCTTTTTTGTCATATGTATTCATGTTAACAAAGTATGCATTTTAATTTAATTAAGTGACTACTATCTATTTCTATTATATTTCTATAATAACGTCAATTCTTTATTTCGATGTACATAATGTGTATTTTATAGATCATTGTGAACGAAGATGATGTGCCTTTATTATGGAAATAAAGTTTTATTGAATTGATTTTAATTTAATTGAATTGAATTGTATTAGAGGTAAATATTAAACCAAAAGGAAGAGAAATTAATTTATTAATAGTATGGACCACACAAAGACGCAACTAAAGAAGAAAAAGATATCTTCGAAAACGATTTACAAATAGCTGCAGAGAAGCTGAACCACAAACAGGAACTAATGGTTTTAGGAGATTTAAACGCTAGAGTAGGCAACAATACAGAAACGTCAGGATGAGTAATAGGTAAAGAAGAAGAGACAACAACTTCTCCGAATGGAGAGATTAATGGATATTTACCTAAAGAATGACATGAAAATAGCAAACACCTTTTTCCCTATAAAGATATCCACAAATATACAAGAGTAAATTAAGACAGGCGTGAAAAGTCAATGATAGACTACATAATAGTTAGACAGCCCCTTTTTACAGTATATTGGATCTAAGAGTAAACAGAAGAGCAGAAGTGTTTAGTGATCATCACCTAGTGATTGCCAAAATGAGATCACTGACTGAAAAAAAACAAACAGAAAATGAAAGCGAAGAAAGCTACTAAACTCAAAATGAGGAACTAAATAAACCAATAGTGAAACAGATATACCAACCTAGGATAAAACGATTTATCAGCAAAAGGTAGATGGATCTGAATGATAGCACAACAGAAGAGAAGTGGTACATGTTTAAAGAAACACTGTTCACTTGTACTGAAGAGGTCTATGGTATGAAACAAATTAAAGGGGACATGAGAAGAACAGCATGGTGGAGCGAAAATGTCCAGACTAAGATCAAAGAAAAGAAGGTTGTCTGGAAGAAATACTTGCAAACAACGACAAGAGACCAGAGGATAGGATAGATTACGTGAATAAAAGAACTATCGCCAAAGAGGAAATGAGGAAAGCTAAACATGAACAATGGGGAAAGTTTGAACAAAGACTTCAAGAAAGCTATCAAAGAAAATCAAAAAGTTGTCCGGGGGGAGGGGGGGGGCAATGCAGAGCATGAGAAAGACCAAAGCATGCCCAATTCGAGAAATTAAGAAAGCCAAAGGAGAAATAATGAAAGAAGACAGCGAAATCATGGAAACATGGAGAAAAGTATTTTCAACAATTACATAATCCCTCCAGAACGTATGAAACGATGAGTAAATGTCAATTAGTAATAGTAATCCAGAGGAGACAGCTGAAGATGTAGATATCAATGGAAGAAATCCAAACAGCTATAAGAAAAGTGAAATTAGGAAAGGCCCCAGGAACCGATCAAGATTATCCAGAAATGGTTAAAAACCAAGGGAGAGAGGCAGACAAACTAATACATGTAATATGTTAACAAGCATGGAAGTTTAAACAGGTGCCAGACGACTGGCTAAAAGGAAGGTAGTACCAATACATAAGAAATGATCAACTATGGAATGCTCAAACTATAAAGGGATATCACTTCTTGGCGTACCAGAAAAAAGCGTGTGCCAGGATACTGGAAATGAGACTAAGAAAAATAATAGAGGATTAGATTGCAGGACATCAGAGTGGATTTAGACCAGGAAGAAGTGTACAAGCCTACATACCATTAGACAAATAATAGTTAAATTCCTTGAGAGAAACATTGACTTGCACCTATGTTTTATATACAAAAAAGGCATTTGACACTGTGAGGAGGAACTAACTATGGCATTCCTTAAAAGAACACAATGTAGAGTAAAGTTTACTAGAAGCCATTAAAAGTTTTACAATAAACCAACATGTGCAGTGAGAGTAGCTAAAAACATATCTGCAGAAATTAATGTAGCTATAGAAGTAAGACAGGGTTGTATCCTAAGTTTTTTGTTTATCACATTTATGGCTTCCTCAAAAATGAAGAAAATGAATGAAGGTATGTGGAAGCTCAAACCAGTAAACGTAGCAATGCTTACATTTGCCGAGGATTTAGTTTTGTTTGGAAAATCAGAAAGTGACCTACAGTCGAATATCAACATGATGAACAATGAACTAAATAAAAGAGGAATGAGAGTAAATGCAAAGAAAACCAAAACAATGCTAGTAACTAGGGAAGCTAAAAGACAAAATATTAAATTGGACAAGGGAGAATTTGAGTTAGTTTTCTCTACTACTCTTGTTAGATATTCCATTTCAGTTCCCTGTACTCTACTGTATTCTCTACTGTCTAAAGTCCAGGTTTCACTGCCATAGAGCATAGTAGGACTGTGTTGTATACTGCCATTTTTTGTTGTTGTTGACAATTCTTGTTTCCTACAAATGCTTTTCCTAGATGGTTATATATTGCACTTGCATTTTGGATTCTCTGACGGATTTCTCTCTGAGTTAATCATTACTTCTAGGTAATTGTAGCTGTGAACTTGTTATACATTCTCCCCAGGCCAATTTAGGATTTTTGTTTTAGCTTCCTAGTTACTAGCATTGTTTTGGTTTTCTTTTTCATTTACTCTCATTCCTCTTTTATTTAGTTAATTGTTCATCATGTTGATATTCGATTGAAGGTCACTTTCTGATTTTCCAACAGAAGTTTTCTTTTAGAAAACTAAAAGAGACAAAATCAGAAACATAACAATAAGAGATCAAACCAAAGCAGATGGCATAAAAACTAAGATATTTGATATTTGAGATGGTTCGGTCATGTAAACAGATTGAATAACAATAGAATTGCTAAATCAGTATACCGTGCTAAAGGCCAAGATAAAAAACCAAAACACAGATCTCGGAGAAAGTGAGAAGAAGATATAAAAGAGGCATTGAAGCATAGAAATCTAACTTTTTTGGAAGGAAATATAAAATGCCAGGACAGGGCATCCTAGAGAAAGCTCATCTCGGACATATGAACCCATACACCAAAAGGTAGAATGGAAACTGATAAAGAAAGACAGAAAAAACCATTATATAAACAGATATACCAATCTAGAATTTTTTAAAAGATTTATCAGTGAAAGGCAGATGGATCTGAATGATAGTACTATAGAAGAAACGTAGCAAAAGTATAAAGAAGTACTCCTCAGTTGTACTGAAGAGGTCTGTGGTAGGAAACAAATTAAAGGAGACAGAAAAAGAACAGCATGGTGGAATGAGAATGTGAAAATTAAAATTTAAAAAAGAATGATGCCAGAGGATAAAATAGATTACGTGAGTAAAAGAACTATCACCAAAGAGGAAGTAAGGAAAGCAAAACAGGAACAGTGGGAAGAGCTTGGACGAAGACTTCAAAAAACTAAAAAGGAAATCAAAAGATGAACTGGGAAGCAATGAAGAGCATGAGAAAGACCAAAACATGCCCAATACGAGAAATTCAGAACGCCAAAGGAGAAATAATGAAACAAGACAGCGAAATCATGGAAACATGGAGAAAAGATTTCCAACAATCACATAATTCCTCCAGAACATAATGATATGAAACAAGGAGTAAAGATCGATTAGTAAGAGTAACAAGTAATCCAGAGGAGACAGTTGGAGATGTAGATATATCAATGGAAGAAATACAAACAGCTATAAGAAAAGTGAAATTGAAAGGCCCCAGGAACCGATCAAGATTATCCAGAAATGATTAAAAAAAACCAAGGAGGAGACAGACAAACTACTACATGTAATATGTCAACAAGCATGGAAGTTTAAACAGGTGCCAGACGACTGGGAAAAGGGAACAGTAGTAGCAATACACAAGAAAGTGTCAACTATGAAATGTTCAAACAATAGAGGGATATCACGACTTAGTGTACCAGGAAAGGTATATGCCAGTGTACTGGAAATGAGACTAAGGAAAAGAGTAGGGGATCAGATTGAAGAACATCAGAGTGGATTTAAACCAGGAAGTAGTGTACAAGACCACCTATTTACAATGGACAAATCATAGAAAAATTCCTTGAGAGAAACATTGACTTGCACCTATGTTTTATAGACTTAGAAAAGGCATTTGACACTGTGGGGAGGGATAAACTATGAAATTCCTTAAAAGAACACAATGTATAGCAAAATATACTAGAAGCTATTAAAAGTTTTTCAGCAAATCAACATGTGCAGTGAAAGTAGCTGGAAAGGTAACTGAAGACTTCGCTGTATGTATAGGAGTACGACAGGCAGAGGCGTGGCGTAACCAATACTTCAGGTGGTGCCACGATAGAATACTGTCCCAATATCATGCTTTTAGACAACTGATATTAATCATAATAGTAATACTAAATAGCATTAGAGGGTTTGTACTTACGTTACTGTCCGCAAACTTAATAACAGAGTGAGGGGGAGTGAGGGATATATATATATATATATATATATATATATAAATAAATATATATTCTATTGAATATATATATATATATATATTTTAGATTATTTATTTTATTTTATTTTTATTTATTTTTAATCAAAGAAAGAAGAGACGAGAGAGAGAGAGACAAGAGAGAGAGACAGAGAGATTACCTTAGAGAGAGAGAGAGAGAGAGAAGAGAGAGAGACAGACAGACAGACAGACAGAGAGAGAGAGAGACAGAGACAGACAGAGAGAGAGACAGAGACAGACAGAGAGAGAGAGAGAGAGCAGAGAGAAAGAAAGAGAGAGAGAGAGAGAGAAAGAGAGAGAGAGAGAGAGAGAGAGAGAGAGAAGAGGGGGAGACAGAGAGACAGAGAAGAGAGAGAGAGAGAGAGAGAGAGAGAGAGAGAGAGAGAGAGAGAGAGAGAGAGAGAGAGCAGAGAGAGAGAGGAGAGACAGAGACAGAGACAGAGAGACAGAGACAGAGACAGAGATCCAGACAGAGAGAGAAGAGAGAGAGAGAGAGAGCCCCAGGAGCAGAGAGAGAGAGAGAGAGAGAGAGAGAGAGAGAGAGAGAGAGAGAGAGACTAGAGCAGAGAGAGAAAGAAAGAGAGAAAGAGAGAGAAGAGAGAAAGACAGTAGCAGACAGACAGACAGACAGACAGAGACAGACAGACAGACAGACAGAGACAGAGAAAAGATAGAGACACAGAGACACAGACAGAGAGAGAGAGAGAGAGAGAAGAGAGAGAGAGAGAGAGAGAGAGAGAGAGAGAGAGAGAGAGAGAGAGAGAGAGAGAGAGAGAGAGAGAGAGAGAGAGAGCGAGGCAGGAAAGCAACCACGTCCACGGCTGCGTGTGTGACGTGACCGATGGCCCTACAGACTAGGAGGTGTTGTAAAATACTGTAACGCTGGTGTGTGTGTGTGTGTGTGTTTCGAAAGTAAGTTGATGTGATGGGTGTATTGTTAAGAAATTAAAATAGTTCCTTCTCAGTGTAATGCGACATTTTATAGATGATTCCATGCACCAAAAAACAAGCAGAACACGCATCTGAAAACATGACTGTGTTATAAGTTCTCTTTCGTTCATCACATATATGGATGTAATCACAAATGCATCATCAAAAATGAAGAAAAGGAATGTAGGCATGCGAAACCTCAAACCAGTAAATGTATAAATGCTTTCATTTGCCGATGATTTGGTTCTGTTTGGAAAATCAGAAAAGTGACCTTCAGTCAAATATCAACATAATGAATAATGAACTAAATAAAAAAGGAATGAGAGTAAATGCAAAGAAAACCAAAACAATGATAGTAACTAGGGAAGCTAAAACAGAAAATCTTAAATATGCCAGAGAGAATTTAGAACAAGTTCAAAGCTACAATTATCTAGGAGTAATGATTAACTCAGAGGAAAACTAAGAGAAGAAATCAGCCAAAGAATCAAAAAGGCAATGATAATATAATTGTGTATGAAAGGCATTTATATGTAAACAAGAATTGTCAACAAAAACAAAAAATGGCAGCATACAACACCGTTTATTGTCCTACTCTCCTCTATGGCAGTGAAACCTGGACCTTAATCATTAAGGAATACAGTAGAGTACCAGCAGCTGAAATGAAATATCTAAGAAAAGTAGTAGGAAAACTAAAAGAAACAAAATAAGAAACACAACGATAAGAGATTAAACCAAAGCAGGTGGCATAAAAGCTAAGATACAAATAAATCCACTCCAGATGAATTGAGTATGTAAACAGAATAAATGAAAATAGATCCGGGTAAACGACCAAATGGCAGACCTCGGAGAAAGTTGGACGAAGATATAAAAGACGCACTAAAGTAAAAAAAATAACTTTCACGGAAATAAATAGAAAACATCAGGACAGAGAGCCTGGGAAAAGATCATTTCGGGCATTTATAGCCCATACACCGGAAGCTAGAATGGGAACTAAGACAGAAAGAAAAAGGTCGTATAAGAGATTTTCTAGACACTGATGCAACTAAATTGCTCGCTCACTCATTAATACCAAGCAAATTGGACTATTCAATTAATCTCTTTTGTATGGTCTTCTTACGTCCTCAATCAAAAGACTGCAACAAATTCAAAATGTCTCAGCCAGATTTATCACGAAAACTAAATCTAGAAATAATATAACATCAATTCCCCAAATCCCTCCATTGGCTTCGTGTCTAGAATAAAAATTTTAATTTGCTGTCCAACGTTTAAAAAGTCTAAATAATATGGGACCAAGCTATTTGAAAGAGGTCATTAAAATTCACCGGCCTTTACGACCATTTCAAACTGGCTTTGTCAAGAATATTCCAAATCTATTATTTTCTAGCAGAGCTTTTGAATTTACTACACCCAAAGTGTGGAACACTTTGACTGAGGACACGAGAAATGCAAAATCTTTAAATGCTTATCGAAATTGAAGATTAAACTCTTTAAGAAATCATTCTTAGTGTAAGACATTACACTTACAGTCACTTGAAGATCTTTTTTATATCAACATAAACAGTAAGTTTTTATACATGATTTCTTATATTGTACTTTTAATTATCGATGGTAACTTTTTTATTCACGGTTTTTTATGTGCTTTTAATTGTCGATGAATGAGCTTGAATGAGTAAAACTTGTTATTATCTTTATTATGAGTTATGTTAAGCGTCACTGAGCATTTTAAATGGTTATTGGTGCTATATAGATGCCTTAATATTACTATTGTTATTATTATCATCATCATCATCATCATCATCATCATCATTATTATTATCATCATTATTATTATTATCACTATTACTACTATACTACTACTACTACTGCTACTACTACTACTACTGCTATTGCTACTACTACTACTGCTACTACTACTACTGCTGCTGCTATTGCTACTACTACTACTACTACTACTACTACTATTATTATTATTATTATTATTATCATCATCCTCATCATCATCATCTTCATCCTCATCATCATCACCATTATTATTATTATTATTATTATTATTATTATTATTATTATATTATTATTATTATTATTATTACTATTAGCAGCAGCAGTAGTAGTAGTAGTAGTAGTAGTAGTAGTAGTAGTAGTAGTAGTAGTAGTAGTAGTAGTAGTAGTAGTAGTAGTAGTAGTAGTAGTAGTAGTAGTAGTAGTAGTAGTAGTAGTAGTAGTAGTAGTAGTAGTAGTAGTAGTGGTAGTTTAGATTTTTTTTGCTTGATTTTGTTGTTTCGGGGTACTGTATTTTTTCTCAGTTACAAAAGATTGTATGACTGGATAGAAGAGTGATGGAAAAATTAATCTTGCCTCACGTTTCATTTAAGTCAGAGCATTCAACCCTTTCAAGCAATCTGAGAGTTGGCTAAACCATAGTAAAGAATATGATATTTATTTTATATTTTTATAAATCTTACGTCTTTTCATGCCCTTTTGTTGTAGAACTGAGTGTAAATCTTTGGGGCGATAAAATGTCTTTTTGGTTTGTCTCTAGGGGGGAAATATCGATCTGTGGATTTATGAAATTGATCTCAATGTTTGGAACAGTCCAGAGGGCATTCAATCTGTTAATAACTGTCAATTTTCATGGATGTGAAGTCATAACAACACAGTTTCTCAGTTTGAGAGGTGAAGCTGCCAATGTGTTTAACCTTTCATTGTTTGCTGCCATCTTCGTTTTGGGTTTTTATTTTTATTGCAGAACCCTAGACTTCATTTATTGTGGATTCGTTCAACTTTTTCTATCAGAGTAATCGAACAATATTTCCAGTTTCCGTTCTCAATACAAACCAAAATAGGCCTAGAAAAACTGGTACTCGACTGACTTGGCTTCTCTCAGTGACCAGGGTTTCCAGTTCTATAGAGGCCTGCTAATCTTTTGAGACACCAAGATCTGGACATTTAATGTAACATTCATAATATTATTTAGTATAGATCTAGATCTACATCTGGACTGCCTGACTCGAATGAGTAGTAAAGTAAGTTAAGTGTAATAGATATATAGGTCTAGAAGTGTAGATATATCTAGATCTAAGTTAAATATTTATAGATCTAGATCTAGATATATATTGATAATAGATCTAGATCTAGCTCTAGTAGACTCAGCTATAGGCTACTTACAAATAGCAGAATAAAAACAGATGATATAACTTATAATAAGAGTCTAGATTCTAGCTCTTGCTCAAAGAATTTAACCAGACTATGCTAGATTCTATATTATAAATATATTCAAATATAGATCTATTACTGAGTCAACTGAGTGGTTTTATACCCAACTATGCTGTGATTGTGAATATGAATCTTTTAAATTTTTCTTATTCCTAGCTGGTGTTCACAAATTTTGACCCTGCGCCCTTTCTCTCCAAGCATTCTCTCTGTTTCTATCTATGTCTCTCTCTTTCTATCTATCTCTCTCTCTCTCTTTTGCTCTCTCTCTCTATTCAAAAGTTTGCAAAGGCAATAGTAAATTAATTTAGGTGTAGTCCCAACACTCAGTTGGAAATATAAGAAAAATTACTATTCCCAACACTTATTTGAGAATAAGAGAATAGCCACTGTTGGTATTTTTCCCATCGTGTTGGGATTTTTTGAAAAGTAAATCTAGTATTCCCAACAAGGTTGGGAACAAGAAAAATTAGTATTTTCCCAACACGCTTGGGAACAACGATTATGATCAATGGGAGTACTAGAATCTAGATCTAGAGGTAATGTACAGAATTGCAACTATTTAATTTTTATGAATACTTTCGCTGAGTGACATTTGTCCAACGTGAATCAGCTCAAACTACGTTAAGACCAAGAATACATCACTTTAATTTCCAAATATCAAACGTTAAAATGATTCTGAAAAGTGACATTTTCACAAAGTGATTGTTCCCAACCATGCTGTGAATAAGAATTTTTCTTATTCTAAACCGGGTGTAGGGGAATGCTACTTTTAGTTATTTCCAACCGGTATTTTATCGGTTGTGATCTCGCGGAAGTTTCATTTATGAGTTAGGTTGTTTTTTTACAGTTATAAAGCGTCATCGGCTGTTAATTTTACCTAAACGACGAGAAACCGCCTGCTTCATTAGGCTTAATCATTTTTAAAAATGTAATGAGATGTTGGGGTCCAGATCCGCTAGATTTATGTCAAACCGTCCAATCAGTTAAAGCAGTAGTTTTAAAATTTAACTGGGAGATCGGCAAAATTGTGCAAAGTAAAGGGCCTATGCAATACAAACACAGCATACATGTAGCAGGAAATTGTCGAATAAAAGCCGCCATTTCCTGTGATGGCTGTCTCCATAAAAACCTTTTCTATGGTAGCCTATAATAATAATGATAGATCTTGCAAATAATAATGATAATAAATGGTTAGGAATAAAGAACAAAATTGTATTTCAAGTATTCACAACACTGAGTTGGGAATAAGATATAGCAATACATGTGCGTGGATTCCCAACACCCAGTTTGGAATATGAAATAGTAGATCTAGCAGTATTCCTAACACCCAGTTGGGAAAATGAATAAATGGTATTCCCAACTCGGAATACCATATATTTACCTACGGATGGGATCTATAGTCCCCGCTTATGTGTTTCCCTTATACGGTGTATGAGAACACTTTGTTTCTTTCGTAATTGTCTAAATTTAGGAAATGAAAGTGAAAGTATGAACCAAAAACAGCTTATCCTACTTTCCCTTCCGGCTTAGCAAGTGAGTCACTGAGAGTGAGTGAGAGGTCACGTCATGCAACTGCGATCGGTTTGCTCTTAACACTTGATGCTACGGAATATAGGTTGCTTGCTATGAATAACAGTAGGGTAAACGAATGCATCCACGTGTAATTTGGTCTAGTAATTACCGCATGCTCGCAATAGACAAGAATTTATGTCGATATTGGCCGCAAATGGGGACTGGTCACAATTCTGTCCTATGACGTTAGCTCTAGATTTCTATCTTTTGTTATTCCTTACTAGCTGTAGTATGTGAATGTGTAGATTACAATATTATTGGGGAAAATATATTTCTTTCTGTCTCTGCAGATCACAAATCAAGCTTCATTGTAACAAGGACTCTACAAAGTCTACTACTGTCAAATTGGTCTTTGGTGGTTAAATGGTGACTAACAAGAATTGATGTTTGTGTGATGTGACTTGAGTGAGGTTCACTTTATAAAGCTTTGTAAATGAATAGAATCAAGCAAGTTCGTTTCGCTGGGACAGTGGTGGCTGTTGGTGGATGTATTCTTTTCATCACGGAGCCATGACAGACCATTGGGCAGAAAATTATTTTGCCCACTTTGGTCTGTGGAACTATTGCACAACCGTGGCAGTACACAATAGTAGTAGCCTTATTAACTCTACATCTTACAGCACGACAGTCTCCGTTGGATCACCTCGGCAAAATGTAACAGAGGAAGATGATGAATCGTGTGATCAGTTCAGCTTTTCTGCAATTCCAGGTGAGCCTTAAAGGATTTTTCCACTGCATGGTAATGTTTTGGGTTTTTTTCTGTTTCAAATTAAACACATTTTTCATTAAAACTGGAGATGTAGACAAAATATTTATTTCTCTGCAAACAGTGCAAGTTGATTTGCAGGCATTTGATTTAGATTTTTTAAAACATTCTGATGTATGAAGAAAAAATATTTACGTGGTGTTCTTGATTTTTAAAACGTATGCATACATTTTTAGTATACATACCTCTATTCTTTATAGAAACAGTTTCAAATGTTTTTTAAGAAAATTCAATACATAATAAGATTTTGAAAAACAAGACTTGAAGTTCCCTCAAGGCCGTTACGGCCCATAGAGCCTGAGATTATCCTGGTTTCAATATTTGTAGAAGGAACGGGTGATGATAATCATCTCTGGACAGGATGCTAGTCTGATGCAGTTTTTATTCCCAAGCTAGTGCTTGTACCTGTTTGCACCTGGCTTGAGTGGGAGAAACGCATTTTAAGGAAGACAACGTCGAGCTTAGCTTTGCAAGGATTCGAACCCAGGACCTTAGGTTCCCAAGTCTGGCAGCCTAACTACTCTGCCACTAGTGCCACCTAGTTATTTTTGCACAGTCAAATTTATTGCAAATTTCTTTGAGTATTTATCTACTTTTACCCCAACAACATCACTCTCTGTGAGCACCAACTTTAATATGCTTGGTTCAATGGGTAAGGGGAGATGACATATATGTTGTCTTTCTTTTACACTTTTTCAAAATCTCATCTTTTGACAAGTCTTTAAATGTAATCCTTGATGACATAGGGATTTTTTTGTTTTGTAAGAATGTAATTCTTGATACTGAAATACAAGTTAATTAGCCAGATCAATACAATTATATTGGCCTGTGAGCATGCTCTTATATCAAGGGCATAACCACTTGCAACCACATTACAAAATTTTCAAGGAAATAATCTTTTAAAACTTTAGGTAGAGTCTTGAGTTTCTGAGATTATTATCCATCATAAACCCCTTATCTTAAAGGCTTTTCATTCTTTGAAACAAAGTCCATAAAATTAAAATGAAATAGCTGAGCTAAAACTTTTAATAATTTCTTTTTTCTCTCAAGCTGAATTTCACCTGGTACGAGCTCTTGTGGCATGTGGTGCCATCTTTTCTTGCATACACAGCACTCAGCGGTAGGCTTTTGAGACAAAACATTGAGAGAAAGAATAATTTTGTATGCACTCACAGAGGTGAATTGGTCGGCATACTTGGAGGTAATATTTTTTATTGTTGTTGCACTTTTGTGTTTTAAGTCTATATATGGAATCACTAAACCATACTATATACTGTATATATATATAGATTTGAAATCTATTGGTAAATGAAGAAAAATGATAATTAGAAATAATAATCTTTCTTGTTCACCCGTATTGTTGTACATTTCATAAAAGTCAGCCCACCCCCAAGAACAAAACAAAAATCCCTTAGAAACGGGACAATGCTTTCTGTTGGGGGCATCAAAAGGTGATACCTAAAGTCAAACATTTCTGGTCGATGTCAGTAATGCTGATTTCCCCTAGTTTGGGGGGGGGTGTTTGATTTTTGTTATCGATGCTTGGCATGTTTTTGTTGTTGTTTTGTTGGTTGTTGCTGTACTGGGTTGGTGGGTCAAGGGAATTGTTGTTTTGTTGGTTTGGGAGTTGTTGCCTTTTCCTTGGCGCGGGGAGAGGGAGGGTGATTCTTTGTGTTCAATTCTTGGGGGGGGGGGTTTTCAGGCATGGTTTACCTAGATACTGTGTTCTTTCCATGACAATTCTTAGTTCATATGCAACATAGATAATTATTAGCTTATTTTAGAAATGGGAATTAGCAAGGAAAAGAGAGGGGTGTTAGGGGCAGATTTCTTGGGAAATGGGGAGTTAGCTGGACATATGGGAAGACCTTCAAGGGGGATCTGTGGGAGAGATGGGGGGGGGGCTGTAACTTTTTATAAGGTTTAAGGAGAGAAGGTGATGTGTCAGTACATTTCATTTCAAGCTGTACTTTTTATTTTTATTTATATCATTGTTATAGTTGATGGTCTTGCACAGTGTTGTGTATTTGATTAAGCTCAGAAAGATTTAGGAAGAATTGGTCAACTTTGTTCCCTTCAAGAAATTGCTAGTTTTATGACAGTTGAGCTACATGCCGATGTTTGCATAAATCATAAAACGTGGTACATGTAAATGGCTCATTAATGGTTTTGAAGAATGATTCTCTGTGGAATCTTCATGTAAGTGCAGCTTTAACACCTAGTTTTAAGGTCCTGTTGTTAGTTAATGTTATTCAAGTAAAGTATAGCTAGAATAACTTAATGCTGAATTTTGTATCCCAACGTGTCTAGTTGTCCCATTTGAATTATGGTGATGTAAAAACTTAAGAACGATGACAGATGGAATACAGGGCAGCAGGGGAGGATGGAGGGTTTGAATACAAACTCATGTTTAAATGAGAGAGAAAAAAGCCCACTCTCTAATCATAGGACTTTTCTAAATCTAACCTAAGGATACAAGTCTGAGGGAGTTGGATATGATAGGAAATTGTGCTGAAGCTTAGCTTACCTAAAGGTCTTATGGTCAAAGGAGTTCTGCATGCATTATTTGGTGCATGTATATATATATATTTAATACATTCCCTCACCACAAAGTATATAAATGTATTTCCTATGCCTAGTTTTAAATGTAGGGAAATCAAGAGTAGAGTCCTGTGTTTCTAGACAAGTGAGATAATAATGATAATATGGTTGTCTACGATGGCTTTCCACATCGCCTTTACTTTCACCAGTGTGAATGGACCTAGCTACACATTCCACTGCGAAGTTGACAGAAGGACCAGAATACATAATGTCAGCACTGCAGATTGAACTTAGCTTTACCTGTCAAGCAGTCAGATGCTATATCAACTCAGCCACAAAATAAAATCAATAAAAAAAGCCAATGTCTTAGCCTGAAGGCTTATGCTATCTATACACATTCGTTACTTTGTCATAGGCTTTTTCGTAACAGTTCCATAAAAATTGCTTTATTTTAGAGGGGGTGGGGGGAGTAGTTAATGTGACTTAGGGGAGATAGAATTGCCATTTACGGAATACATTTAGTAATTTTTATACCCTTTTCCATTGCAAGTTTATGGCATAATAAATTGTTACAACGTTCAAGAGACTTGTACAATGTGCTGTTGGCTTTGTTTTCCTTCTTATTTTTATAGGTTCACTTGGTTTTTACGGTATCAGACTATTCATTTCATCCTTCAAGTCATATAAGTTTGATGATTATGCTGAGCCAAATCTGGATACATCTGCAATGGCTGCGTTCTTCGGGCAGCATCATGATCATTGCGGCCCAGTTATAATGATGGTACCAACGTTTAGACTTGCATTTATGAAATGGAGGGCAGGATCAGGAAATTGTTTTACGCTCCATTTCCATTGACAGCTTTAAGAATGACCCGCTGAGCACTTGCTATCAGTGCCTCCTTTGCCAGCAGAGACAAATGCCCCCTGCTCCAGAGCCCGCTTCTACTGAGCTTCGAGTGCGTAGTAACTCTGTTTTCATCAATGTATAATTCGGAACTAGGTGAATCCACTGCTGATGTTGACCTCGATTCAATCTCACACATATTTACCGTTGAGATTGGAGAATCCTCCCCTCTCCATCTAGACACGGTCATTTGTCAAATCCTGACGCCTCTTACCACGATCCTGCTCCACGTTATGAAGATTTGTCTCCCACAGTGAGAGAAGATATGCCACCACCGCCTCCGTCCTATGATGAGGCTATTTTAGAGACAATATGCCCTGACCGACACGTTTAGAGCAGGCGCCACCACTCCGACCTCTCCAGTATCTTCTGCTTCGATACTGATGAGTGATAATGCTGATTCCCACCCCTGGTTATGAAGAAACAGTGGCGTGAATGTCAACCCCAGGCTCTAGCCTTTCATCTTGTTAATGCCGTCTATGGATTTTTACCATTGTTTAAAGAATTCACAGATGAGGAAGCGATAAGACTAAATTTTTTATTGGTTTCATTGAAGGAAGAGCTCTACTTCTTTCATTCTGTATATTGTAATGTTTCATTTCATTCAACAAATTTTCCCAGACCGAAGTCAAATTCCATACAGATACAGTGGAACCCTCTCTATTTGGGGAATTGGGAAAGCCAATCAATCGGGAAGAAATCCTAGGAACAAAATTTTTTCTATGTATTTTACCTCTCTAAACGGAAAAGGTTCCGGCTAATCGGGACAATTTTTCACTGATTTGTGTTGATTATCATTACCATTTTCCTCATAATTATTTATTCCAACACTCGCTTGTTATCCAAATTTGGTTTAAGTATTAGCAAAACATAAATTATTACACCTGTATTAGTGCTACATGTTATTGTTATACATTACATAATATGTACACGATATCGCAAATACCAGTTCATGACGACCAAGCCAAACAAACCAGATATCCATTACGAAGGTGCGAAGTCAGGCATCTACCCAGACCTTGCTCATCCACCTAACAATACAGTACGGTGTTGAGCGGAGGCAGCGCTTAGACTCGTGCAATGTCATAGTCTTGTATTGCCCACTTAACCTGTCAATCACAAGGATGGACATGCGAGGAGATTTAACAATCCACCATGCATTCTTGATTAAGTGTCTTATTTATCTACCGTCCAACGAAGCTCAAATGTGAGTGACAACGCTCATGAATGCCATCTTTGTTTTGATCAACTGGTCCTGTGGCTACTTGTTTGTTAAATCCTGTATCTTACCACTCACAGAAGGGTTTATGTACTTCAAACTGTCTAAGGGAAACAAAGTCCCTAGGTCCCGGGAAATCAGGAAACCCAACTAATTGGGACAATTTTACAATCCACCCCAAGATTTCCCGATTAGAGAGGTTCACTGCGTTGTGAAATTATGATTGTTAGAGTTGAGGTGTATCAAGAGTGATCATGCCGATGACATTGCCGCTAGTGTCGAGTGAGTCCAAGTCTTCCTGTTCTCTTGTCTTCAAGTATTAAATTAAGGCTACATCCTTGGACAAAGGGGATTCTCAGGCTATTTTTAAGTATTAATCAGTATTTTGTACTCTGTGGGTGTGAGCTAGATGTGATGCAATGGGTAAAAATCTTGACGAAAACGTCAAAATTGAATACAAGAAAATGATGGCTCTTTCATTATTGAACTTGTGAAACGAAAACTCCTTTTGTTTACTTTCTCTTTCTCCTTATTCTTTTCTTATTTTAAGAGACGTTTGACATCTGCTATAAAAGTTAACTTTTACATTTTGCTGTTATTTGTGTTTTGTAAAGAATGTCTCATCAGTGATGGACTAAATCTGTACTAAACTTTCTGAATTTAAATCAAAGTTTATATCTTTATTTATTTGTTAATATGATTTTTTTTTCTGTGTGCTCTGTAACTGTTTGATCACGTTCTTTAATCTTATTAAATCAGCCAAAGTTTATCACCGTAAACATTTAAACGAGGGCTTTTACTGTATTACAATAATGCTATAGTGTACTTTTTTTGGTTCATCTATTCCTGCGTTCTCATTAACGTTATTATTTATAAGTAGTGATGCTGACTCCGGGTTGTGGATTTGTTTGTTTTTTTATTTCATATCTGTTTACTTTTACAAATGTTTGATACTTGATACTGATTGTAATGATATTATTATTATTTTATAAGAAATTTTTATCAAATGGACATGAGATAGTTTTTCTCAACTGTATGTGCAATTCTGTCTTGTTTTTAGCTTTGTCTTTTTCTTTTTTATCTTCAGAAGAATCTATATCTTTCAATCTTTTTGTTTTCATTTTTTGTCTTGTAGTTTTATTTGATGATACAACAGTAAAACAAACATGACTGATGCCAGAAGGCAAAATTTACTGTATTTCAAATACCGTCACATGTTTCAAGTATTAGTCTTATGATTGATCTTCTCTGTGAATCGTCAAAGGAAACAAGGGTAGATGTAAGACATTTTCTGTACTGAATTAAATCATAATACAGTCTACCCTGGTTAATCGCAACATGATGGGAGCAGCAAATTTGTTGCAATTATCCAAAGTTGCGATAAACAGGATTCCACTGTGGGCTCAGTATTTAGGGTCGTTTGAGTACTTGATGACGAGGTATATCTGTTGCAATACTTTTTGCATCAATTAACTTTGCCCTTTAAGTTCCACGGATTTAAAACCATCATGAACATTCTCATCTGTGTAAAAATTGTACGCCTTCAAACAGATGCTACACAACCAGCAAAACGTATGACAGTAATTCATTTCATTCCCTGTATTGAGCTAGTTGTGTAGTTAGTAGTAAGATACAAGTGCAGCACGGGACAAGTGACGCCACTCCCTTTGATCTGATTGCAGGCTGGCTGCCCACTCGGCTTATTGGCTGGGAAAGTCATGTGTTACTTATTTATCATACAATACTACGCTGCCCATCTGTCTTAAGTCTCTATGCAAGGCCGGAAATTGTGATTAACCAAGTTGTGATAAACCAGAGTCGACTGTATATGTATGTGTAAAGACTTAGCCATAACCCATCACACCTAAGCAGCCAGACAGAAAGTTTTCTCCTAGATCCTAAGCAAAAGGAAATAATTATGTCAAAAATATATATGAGATCCCCGAAAATCAGAGTCTTAAGTTTCGTTTTGTATACTTTTTTACTAGGGACCAGTAAAGCTGAGTGGATGTTTTCAGGCATGTTTAGGTGGCAACGGGTTGAATTTATTTTATGAGTGTGTTAGGGTATAATGGGTTCAAACACCACTGAGTACTTGACATGGTAAGGCTTTATTTGTTGTATAGCAACAAGATGTTGGATCTGACCATGATATCTCTTCTCTCTCTCTCTCTCTCTCTCTCTCTCTCTCTCTCTCTCTCTCTCTCTCTCTCTCTCTCTCTCTCTCTCTCTCTCTCTCTCCTCTCCCTCCCTTTGAAATGCTATTGAAATTCTTTTGAAAGAACATGTTTTACAAGTTGAAATGTCAAACAGTTTGAAATCTGTCCTCTATTTTTGTTCTCCTAGACTTGTCTCAGTTTGACAACAGTCTAACATGCTGGTCATGTTATTGATGTATCGGTATCAAAATAAAGACATTTGTCCCTTTCCCTCCCTTTACCCATCCTTCAACTTTATAATAAAACTTTCATATGTGTTTATGTTTCTCCATGTTCATGCAAAGAAACTTCGTAAAGGTTTATTTTAGTTTACATAATGGATTTTTCCTTGATAATCAGGGGAGGGGGTGATTTTGAGAGTTTTTTGTTTGTGTCTTTGGGTTTGCTTCTTAGTATTGTTGGTTGTGGATTTTTTTGTGTCTAGAAGGGAAAGGGAGCTCAGAAGGAGGGATTTTTTTCTTCTTTTTGCTTTTGTGTGTTTCCTCTCTTCAAATCAACCAATTGTTCAGAAAAATCAAGGATTGTCATCCCTTACAGAGTCAATATTTTGTCCATGGATGCATTAATGAAAATGGAGAAATGAAGTTAACTACTTTTTTCTTGTTTGTTTAGAACTAAGACCTATGTGTTCAAAACATTGTGGCTTGTTTCTTGAGGTGTTGGGTGATAGAAGGGGTGTTTATATAATGGAGTATAGTCGGAGGAGAGAGAGTGAGTCAGAGAAAATCATGGTCAGATCCAACAAAAGGACAGAGTGTGGTGTTGTTACTCTCTGACTCTTTCTCTCTCTCTCTCTCTCTCTCTCTCTCTCTCTCTCTCTCTCTCTCTCTCTCTCTCTCTCTCTCTCTCTCTCTCTCTCTCTCTCTCTCTCTCTCTCTCTCTCTCTCTCTCTCTCTCTCTCTCTCTCTCAATTGTCAAGGTAAATGAAGGGGCAGATTTCTGAAGCCAGTAATGCCAACATGAGACCTGGGATGAGTATGATAGTCACCATTAAGGCTTAAGAGAGAGAGAGTATCGAGAGCGGGGCCTTGATCCCAATTTCTGTGGTGTTTTTAGCCTCTGAACAGTACACTGGTCTATCAGAGATTCTACCCATTTGCACAAGCTGATGCTAGTGACACTCAGAATATTACTCATCGTCAGTCTCTGTTAAACTAGGATTCAAATGTGTGATCCCACAGTATCATCAAGTTTCAGACGATCTCTACCTTTAGTCTATCAATACCGCTTATCTGTGAAACCGTTATTATATAAAGAAGAATAATATATTGTTGTTTTTCATTGTTGTTTCTATTATTTTAAGAATTTTAATTTAAAGAGAAATGTGATATTCAATAAAAAAACATTTATGGTACTTTTATTTCGCAATTTTAATGGGATCGTTTCCCTTTAGTATGAGTTATATAATATATATATAATATATGTGTATATTGTTAGGATGAAAATGCATGCACACTCCAAAGTTTCATTTTGTATTGTGTTGGGTTGTTTTTTTTTACATTATAATCTGACAGACAATCACAATTAAAGACGGTTTTTTTTAATCTCTTCGCTGCAACGCATTCAAGAAAATCATTTCTTTTAACTCTCCTGTATAATCTGTTTTGTAGCATGAATGCGTCTTCATCAAAACAACAGCACTGTTATTATATCTATGTGTGTATATCTATGTCATCATTGTCATTCTCTTCACATAATTAATCTAACTACAAAATTTTTTAATTTGTATTTTACACCAAAATGTACTTGGAGGCTGATCTGACACTAGTGAGACCATATCCTTTTGTAAATTAAGTTCTTTCAAGGCCCTTATGGCCCACAGAGCATGAGCTTATCCCAGTATTTATAGCATGAAATTGAACAGATGATATATTAATCACCTCCTTGACAAGACACGAGTTTTGTAGGTACTTACTGCCACGTTGTGTGCTTAGATGGAGTGCAGAAAATGTGTGTTAAGTGTTAAACCTAGCGTTGCTAGGATTGGAATTTAGGAATTCATTACCCCCCCCCCCCCCCCCAAGTCGGGCAAGTTAACCACTAGGACACCTGGCCCCACCTATCTTTTATGGAAAATATGTTTATTCAATTAAAACGCTTTAATTCAATGTTCTCTTAATGTACAGAATGTGGCACACAGTAATTTTCTCCAGATTTCAGTTAGTTGTGTCAATCATTTCATGGTTTAAAGAACAATCTGATGATATGTAATATATATACGTGTACTTTAACCAACAAAGTATAATAAGGCATGCATGTGCATCATTAAGTAATGAATCAACCATTTATTTTAATATATTTTCTCTTTCCTCTTTGTCCTATTTCTTGACCGTAATCTCTTTTTCTTATTTCCACTGCATTTATGTAAGAATTACAAATAATTGATCATCTGTCTTCTTTTGTATATGAATTACAAATGTATCTTACTGACAAGCTGATCTTTTCAATAACTGTCTTATAATATTCATAATAAACAATAACTGATATTTTCAATCCCATTTTTCTTTTTTTGTTTGTTTGTTTTTGTGTCAGATAAGTACAGGAAAGAGCAGGATTGTGTCGCTTTGTCTGCTTTTTTTATATTTACTTGATAATTAGAATATAATCCACAAATGTATGGGGACTGATGATACAGCCTATTACGTGTAATATTAAAATTTAATTATTTTAATTAGAAGCCTTTTCCCTCTGAGTTTCCTGATGTTCAAACTGTGGGTTTGGGACTGGCTTTAGGCCATGAAAAAGGTTTTGTGGCCATAACAAAAAGCCACCACAGGGGTGTATGTAATGTTTCTCAAGACCTTGTTTGTAAAACAGACCTGCACACAATATTGTCAGTGAAGAATGGCTGTTCACTATTTTTGTCCTGAAGTGATACTTTGGTGCAATTGAAATTGTGTGCTTTTGACGAAGTCACATACAGTTAGCCATGTGTAAAAACTGTCAGTCATTGGCCAAGAAACACTACATGCCTAAAAATCACTCACTGACATTCAGACCTATATCTCAAACCCAAACAAAATCTCTCATCCTGTATTGGGTATCATAAACTCCAGGCTAACAAAGTTTCCATTTCAAAGTCTTATGGTACTTCATGTGAAAGAATGTAAACTTTTGTTAAGTGCACAAATAAATCTTAATGTAAAATCAGTCGATAAACAGACACTTTTGTATTGGATAGATAAAAACATGGTCCGCTTGTAAATTTAAAATGTCTCATGTGCCAGTGTAGATTGTAAGTGTAAGGAAATAGTATATTTTCTTTAGTTTCCAAGGCATCACTTGCTAAAAGTAGTAAAAACGAAAACCTTGCCTTAACCTTAACTCTCTCTGTGCCAGGAGGCGCATAAGGCCTGAATATTGTGATCCCTCCAAATTTCCCCATCCTGGGCTGCTCTTCTCACTCTTTCCCAGGAAGGCCATCCGTCCCTGTTCTATCTTTCTCCACCATTCTGTGCCATATTATTACTGGCCATTTTCTGTTGCTCTTTCAAAAAGGAAAAAGAGAACACATTATATTTAACAGCAAAAGCAGTTAATTGGAATCGTTACTGGTATTTATTTTTGTTGAGGAGAGTATTGTTCGTTTGTTTCATCTTCTTTGGGAACTTTGATGTTGTTCTGTTGTGGTTTATTTTTGTTTTGTTTCTTTCTCAGGAGGGGGGGGGGGGGGGGGCGGGGGTGGTGGATTAAACTATCAAGTGGAAGAGGTGGAGAGTGGTGAGGTTGTGTTTATCGTCGCAACTTCAAACAAAGGACAGAAACGCTGATCGTATCATAGTTAGTATTCACTTCAGCGTTGAAAATTATCAGGGTTGTTGCCCTTTACATGTCATATTTTTTGTTCTCTTTTTTTTTGGGGGTATTTTTCGTTTTGTATCGTAATTGTAAGCTGCTTCTTTTTTTTTTCCTTCTTCTCGTTTTCTTATTGTTGTTGAAGGACTAAGTTCTTGTTGTCTTCTTTTTTTATCAAGCCACAGGCAAGCTTAAATAAATGTGTGTGGTCACGGTATCTGTCTCTAACTCTAAAAACTTGCTTAGTTACAGGTACATAGACCTTCAGTCCTAGTCGATATCTCGCCTTTGCTCAATCTGCTTTATATCTACATGCATAGCATAATCATTATTAGCCTTTCACTAAACATATTAGTACAATGCAATTATATTTTTTTTAACTTTTCGTTTGCAAAGACGTTGCAACTTCTGGCATGGATGGTTGGCGGGTATTACTAATAATACTACAATAGTAGGTCTTATCTACTTCTTCCACATCACTTTTGCGCTTATCTTTCACTTTCGTCTTGCTGTTTCCTGTTTAATTCATCATGAGATCATAGCAAATGGTGGACGGGGTAAATTTTAATTAAACAAACAAGCAACTTCTCTCCACCAGCATGTTGCATGCGCAATGCGTTTGCTGCATTACTAACAGTAACAGTAACACTAGTAGCTGTCTCTACATCATCAAATTGACTCAATCTCCACATTTGCACGTGGATAGTTGGCGGTCGCTGAGTGTGGTACTGGTAGGTTTTGCTGCTTTCCTTTCATTCTTTCAAATGTCTTTCGCCTTGCTGTTTCCTCCCAATTTGACCCTGGCTGAGATTGACATAACCGCATTTGATGGATGTACTGGTAGGTTTTGCTGCTTTCCTTTCATTCTTTCAAATGTCTTTCGCCTTGCTGTTTCCTCCCAATTTGACCCTGGCTGAGATTGACATAACCGCATTTGATGGATGTAAGAAACCCGGGTCGTAGTGCTGGTCAGTTTTGAATTTTTCCTTCCTTCTTTCTCATATAATATACCTTCCATCTTGCTGTTTCCTCTTAATTCACTCTGAGATCACCGTGTACATTTGTATGGCGGGGGTAATTTTACATATTATTTGTGTAGTAGGCCTACTGCTAGTGCCGGTTGGCATGTGCGGCAAACAACTTCAAGGTTAAAATATAAGTAAATTTTACCTGGTAATTTTGGTAGCGTAGGCTTATTCATAATGATAGATTTCTTACAACTTTAGACCCGGCACGGGACAAGCCCCTCGATCATATAAGCCCAAAAAGACAAAAGGGAACTGAAGAGGTGGAAATTTGACTTGCCAGTTGGAGCAGTGGAGCGTGACATAAACTTTACGGCCGAGTGCCCATATTTACGGCCCAAGAACAGCAATTATCCCTCTTCTCTCCTTCTACCCTATGCCTTGTCACTGCCAAAATGGAGTGCCCGTCACCTTTAGTGTCGTCTGCCTGGCTGAAACTGGGATACTAGGCTTTCTTTCAACCCCCATCCCCACCCCTGTTTCCTCAAGCTCATATAACGACCCCCACACCACCCCCTCCTCCTCAACCCAGAGTTCGCGTCCTTTGGAAGAAATGAGGAAAGAATGGAAAAAAAGAGATGAGAGAATGAAATCTCACATAGACGTCGAAATTGATAGCCTCAAAGATAACACATTTTATAGCTTACGTTTATATCTATAAGACAACCTTTTTCTGTACCTGAAAACAGCCCTTTCATAGAAATGTATATATAAAACTCGACATATAATATTTTGTTTCTTACTGAAAAGTTTTATAGAATACGATATCACAAGCGTCTGTTTTGTTGGAGATTTTTTTCCCCCTGAATCTAAGATGCTATGAAGATTGTTTTGAATTGAAATGAAACAGATTCAGTGGATGTGGAACATCATGAGCATTTATTATACATGTATATTGTATTATTATAATATGACATTATTATCTTGGTTGGCTTTTCTATTATGAGAATTGACGATATACATCAATACTTGTATTGTCATCATACATGTACAATATATGTGGATCTAGATTCTCTTCAGTCATGTACCGGTCATGACACATTCGTTCCATTCAGCAATATACAATGCATTCCATTCCATCCATCCTGTCGCAGCTTCATTCGAAAAGATCATCACGACAGTGTAGTAGTGGTAGTAGTAGTAGTAGTAGTAGTAGTAGTAGTAGTAGTAGTAGTAGTAGTAGTAGTAGTAGTAGTAGTAGTAGTAGTAGTAGTAGTAGTAGACTAGTAGTAGTAGTGATCGTAATAGTAGTAGTAGTAGTAGTAGTAGTAGTAGTGATCGTCGTAGTAGTAGTAGTAGTAGTAGTAGTAGTAGTAGTAGTAGTAGTAGTAGTAGTAGTAGTAGTAGTGTTATTTGAGTGTGTTTGCTTATAGATATTTAGTAATAGGCCTGATGGTGATGTTTTCTATGCTCTGTTTGAATGATGTTATATTGTCTTGTTGGGGTTTTTTTGTTGTTTTTGCATGAAGTAAGTTCCAAAACCGGGCACGTAAGCACATGTACGGAGAGCAGACGATCTCGCCCTCCACGAGTCTCCTGCTGCCTTGCTGGTGGGTCTTGGCTGATCAGAGACTAAGAGGGTTAACCCTGACAGAAAACAACCTGTTGCCTTGCAAGTCGGTCTAGGTTGACCAAAGGCTAAGGGAGTTAATCTTGACAGAAAATAACAAGGCCTGATAGGGGGCATCAAGGTGGCAGCCCCACCATCTACCTAGGGTACAGTGGGCTAATCCCTGCTTATCCAAAACCAAACTGATTTGGAGAAATAAATACAATACACCGGCTTGACCTTTCAACGACGAACATAGAAACGAACACGGATTGTCATTTTTGAAACATGGAATATTAGGGCAATAAATGGAAAGAGTTAGAATACGTTGGAGAAATGAAAAATTCAAAGCAGACATTTTGGCCATTACAGAAACAAAGAAAAAGGACGAGGAATAGAAAATATCGGACCAAATCATACTTTAATCTTCTCAGAAGTGTATCTCAAAGATAGAGCTAGAGCAGGAGTAGGCCTCCTAATGCATGAAATGCCTAAAAAGCTACTAGAAAGTTGGAAATTTATAAGCCCATGGCTATTAGAGGTAAACATTAAACCAAAAGGACGAGAAATTAAATTATTAATAGTTTATGGACCAAACAAAGATGCCACCAAAAAAAAAATACATTCGAAAACGATTTACAAATAGTTGCAGAGAATCTTAAACCCAAACAGGAATTAATGGTTTTAGGAGATTTAAACGCTAGAGTAGACAACAATGTAGAAATGTCAGGAGGAGCAATAGGTAAAGAAGGAGAGACAACTACTTCTCCAAATGGAGAGAGACTAATAGATTTTTGCCTAAAAAATAACACGAAAATAATCAACGCCTTTTTTCCTCAATATGCTATCCGCGAATATACAAGAGTAAATGAAGACATGTGTGAAAAGTCAATGATAGACTACATAATAGTTAGCAGCTCCTCTTTTTACATTACAATGGATGCAAGAGTAAACAGAGGAACAGAAGTATTTAGTGATCATCACCTAGTGATTGCCAAAATGAGATTACTGACTGAGGAAAACAAACAGAAAAGGAAAGAGAAGAAAGCTACTAAACTCAAAAAGAGGAACTAAATAAACCAAAAGCAAAACAGATATACCAATCTAGGATAAGAAGATGTACCAGTGAAAGGCAGATGGATCTGAATGACAGCACAATAGAAGAAAAGTGGCAAATGTATAACGAAACACTCCTCAGGTGTACTGAAGAGGTCTGTGGTAGGAAACAAATCAAAGGAGATAAGAAAAGAACATCATGGTGGAACTAGAATGTCAAGACTAAGATCAAAGAAAAGAAGGATGCCTGGAAGAAATACTTGTAAACAGAGAGACCAGAGGATATGATAGATTACGTGAATAAAAGGACTATCGCCAAAGAGGAAGTGAGGAAAGCAAAACAAGAACAACGGGAAGAGTTTGGACAAAGACTTCAAGAAAGCTATCAAGGAAATCAAAACTTTTCTGGGGGCAATGAAGAACATGAGAAAAACCAAAGCTTGCCCAATACGACAAATTAAGAAGGCCAAAGGAGAAATAATGAAAGAAGACAGCGAAATCATGGAAACATGGAGAAAGTATTTTCAACAATTCCATAATCCATCCAGAACATATGAAACAAGGAAAACATATCAATTAGTAAGAGTAACAAGTAATGCAGAGGAGACAACTGAAGATGTATATATATCAATGGAAGAAATCCAAACAGCTATAAGAAAAGTGAAATTAGGGAAGGCCCCAGGAGCAAATCAATTTTATCCAGAAATGATTAAAAACCAAGGGAGAGAGGCAGGCAAACTACCGCATGCAATGTGCCAAAATGCATGAAAGTCCAAACAAATGCCAAATGACGTTGATGTAGATATAGGAGTAAGACAGGGTTGTATCCTGAGCTTTTGTTTATCCATTTATGGATTCAATCGCAAAGGCATCCTCAAAAATGAAGAAAATGAATTTAGGTACGAGGTATGTGGAAGCTCAAACTAGTAAATGTATAAATGCTTTCATTTGCCGGTGATTTAATTGTTTGGAACATCAGAAAGTGACCTTCAGTCGAATATCAACATCATGAACAATAAACTAAATAAAAGGGGAGTTGAGAGTAAATGCAAAGAAAGCCAAACCAATGCTAGTAACTAGGGCAGCCAAAACACAAAATCTTAAATTGGCCCAGGAGCATTTGAAAAAAAATTCAAAGCTACAATTACCTAGGAGTAACGATTAATTCAGGGGGACAACTAAGAGAAGAAATCAGCCAGAGAACCCAAAAGGCAATGATAATATTTAACTATAACCATCTACAAGAATTGTCAACGAAAACCAAAGTGGCAGTATACAACACAGTTATGATCCTAATCTCCCTTATGGCAGCGAAACCTGGATCTTAGACAGTAGAGAATACCGTAGAGTACAGGTAGCTGAAATGAAATATCTAAGAAGAGTAGTAGGAAAACTAAAAGAGACAAAATCAGAAACACAACAATAAGAGATCAAACCAAAGCAGATGGCATACAAACTAAGATAAATAAATCAATTGAGATGGTTTGGGCATGTAAACAGAATGAATGACAATAGAATAGCTAAATCAGTATGCGGTGCTAAAGCCCAAGGTAAAAGACCAAAGGCAGAGCTCGGAGAAAGTGGGAAGAAGATATAAAACAGGCATTAAAGCATAGAAAGTAAACTTTTTTAGAAGGAAACAGAAAATGCCAGGACAGGGCCTCCTGGAGAAAAGGCCATCTCGGGCATCTGAACCCATACACCGATAGGTAGAATGCGAATTGATAAAGAAAGAGATAGCTCTAGTTCCAAAATCTGACACTGGCAGCGCTAGGAGAGAATGAAATGAGTGAAGATGCGTTCATATAGAATCTATGTAATTATCATTTTTTTCTTTTTCGATAAAGTAATTTTCCGTTTGGGTAATGCAAGAATTTTCACTGGGAAAATCGATCACAGGGTTGATCTGTTACTGACTACCTGTCATTTTGATTTAATGGAACATCAATATATGTTATGCCTTGAGTGCATAATTATTTTTATTTCACTTTTTATATGAATATGATTACTCTTTTCATACCAAGAATTTTACAAACGTTTTTTAGGTTGTTTTATTATATGATATATTTCTGCTTTGACTCTAACTGATGCGTTTTACGTAGTATAGATCTATAACACAGATTGTAATCGGCAAATCAATATTTGTTTAAAAACAAAATAATAACTAATGAAAACACATACATCTCCCGGCAGTGAGAGGAATAGGACCAACGTGGTGCTAGCGTGTAGTACGAGGCGGCTAAATGACGAGCCAGGTGGTAGCCTTCGTAATAGAGATGACTGTGGCCAGGTACGAGGTGGCGACTGCCGACACACAGTTACCTGATCCTCCAGGTTGGGGGATGGGTCGTGGAGCTAACAACCCATCCCCTAAAACAATAATTATGGTTTAAGAAACACAAGCTAGTGAAGATCCAAATTCTAACGCTGGCTGATACTGATACTCATACTGGTAATGATAATGATACTGATAGTGGCGCTTGTTCAAACGAGGACAGCATGATGCCCAGCAGCCAAACCCGAACGGAAGCTACTGAGACTGAGAGGATCCCAACACCACCGACCAAGTCTCTCCAGCCACCAGATTGTCTCGTGGAACGTTAGGATCTTGTACGAGGCTGGACAACTTGAACAATGTGCTTCAAGCAATGTGCAGGTGCCGCCTATACATACTTGAAATTGCCGAGACTCATTCGAACCTCTCTAGATAGAAGCGCATGAATGAAGTAGAACATTTCATCTACTCCGGAAATGAGAGTGATGGACCACACATAGAAAGATTTGGAATAATCGTAAACAAAACAGCACATAAAACATTCAGAGGATGGGAAGCACACGGGCCAAGTAAATTCATGGCCTCTTTTGGAACAAAGAAAGAAACTAAGGCAAAGGAAGGAGGTAGAAGGATCAACAACATGAACATCACACAAGTCAGTATGCGCTTCAACCAACGATACGACAGATTGATGAAGACAAGACAATTTCTACAACCGATTACAGAGTGTGATCGACAATCTTACAAGTGAGGATATCAACAGTGTCATCATGGGAGATGTATATAAATGCCAAGGTAGTTTCAGACAACAGGAATTGTGAGGACATCATGGGTAGACATGGATTTGAGATGCAAACCACAAAGGAGAAATGTGTAGTGTTAGACCTTCTGTGCATTCAACAGCTTAGTCATGATGGGGACAGTCTTTCCGCACAAGATGATCGACACTAGTCAGAGTATTGAGAGGAGCAGATGTCGTATAGGGCCATCACTTGATCCTTGGATTAATGAGGCTAAAAATGAGAAGATAATATACACAAATCAATATCGGAAGCCTACACAAGTACCAAATCAGTCTCCTGCAAGACCCTACCAAGAAGAACGAATTTAAGCTAGAACCGACGAACATAATATTTCAACTCCTTCAGGATCTGGAAGAATGTGATATAAGCAACCACTGAGACAAGGTAAGAGAGGCTTTACATTCAACCTGCCAGGACGTACTTGGACCAAAAGTCGACAGCAGTAAGGAATGGACCTCACGAGAATCTCTACATAAGATAAGAACATAAAGAGAGCAGCTGAAAGCAAAAGTCAATACCTACAGTGCCCACGTCGAGAAACCATATTGTACAGGAAAAGTACTCCAACACGAACCTGGAGGTAAAGAACTCCATTAAGAAGGACAAGCTTAATAAATACCTGGAAGGCTTGTCAGAAAAGGCAGAGAAGGCAGCAGCCGAATGACACTTGAGAATCGTTCATCAGATAACAAGATTCTCTCAGAGAAGCTCAGCAAGCTCACTCCACTAGTGAAGGAAACGGAGGAAAATACTGTCTTCAACCCAGTAGGACAACTACATCGATAGCGTGAGCACTCTAACTAACTTTTGAACAGACCACCCCCAGACAATCACCCAGAAATCCTTCCACCTAGAAAGGATCTTCCAATAAGTATGGAACCACCCACAAAAAGGAAATAGCAGTAGCAATAAAAGTGCTCAAGACACACAAGGCTACAGGATTCGACTACATACCACCGGAAGCCCTTAAAGCAGACACAACAACATCGGCAGACATGATGCACGTATGTTTTTTGTTGGTGTATGGAAGGGGCTGGAAGGAAGAGGAAATATCCAGAGAATGGAGGGAAGAACACCTGATCAAGCTGCCAAAGAGGTGAAATCTCAGCAACTGTAAAAACTGCAGAGATGTATCACCCTTGTCCATACCAGAGAAGGTTTTGAACAGAATAATCTTGGCGAGAATCAAACAAGCAGCAGATGGCAAATTTTAGGGCAGCCAGGCAGGATTTCGCAAGAAGAATCGACCATGTGTTGACCAGATAGCTACCTAACGCATCATCATGGAGCAGTCGCTGGACCGAATTTCACCCTTTCAGCCAACTTCATAGAGTACGAAAAAAGCCTTTGACAGCGTGGATAGTGAAACTCTGTGGAAACGCACGAGGCGTTACGGAATACTTGCAATATTATCACAAACACACGCCCAGATGCAAGCAAAGACAAACGAACTCAACCGCATATCAAAGAGTGTTGGCTTACATAATAAACACCCTGGAAAGTCTTAAGTGGTGAAACTGGGCACAGTGTCAAGCAATCATCTCACCATAGAAAGCACACATCACTCACCCTAGGAAGTGGGGACTTGGTAGTCCAGAGGCAAGGTGTCGGCCTCTCAACCAAAAGGTAGTGCGTTCGAGCCCCGCAAAAGGTTGAAAATGTCTCGAGCTTTTTCAAGCAAAATCTACCACCCCCCTGATCCAGGTAGGTGGATCGACACATAGTCCCATCGGAGACGGTGATAAAAAAGAGGTCCTGTGTGCAGATCACAACACTCTGTGCAGGTTAAAGATCACTTGGTTGTATACATGGCAGTCTGGACAAAATCTTTTGTTTTTTAACCTTCCCTTGAAAAACCCTTGAAAAAAGAGAGTACCATCTTCAGTTTTCACTTCATTGTTACATTATTTGGAATTATACTGTCATTGTTACATTATTTGGAATTATACTGTCATTGTTACATTATTTGGAATTATACTGTCATTGTTATATTATTTGGAATTATACTGTCATTGTTATATTATTTGAAATTATACTGTCATTGTTACATTATTTGGAATTATACTGTCATTGTAACATTATTTGTAATTATACTGTCATTGTAACATTATTTGGAATTATACTGTCATTGTTACATTATTTGGAATTATACTGTCATTGTTACATTATTTGGAATTTACTGTCATTGTCATTGTTACATTATTTGGAATTACTGTCATTGTTACATTATTTGAATTATACTGTCATTGTTACATTATTTGGAATTATACTGTCATTGTTACATTATTTGGAATTATACTCATTGTTACATTCATTGTTACATTATTTCATTGTTACATTATTATACTGTCATTGTTACATTATTTGGAATTATACTGTCATTGTTACATTATTTGCAATTATACTATCATTGTTACATTATGGAATTATACTATCATTGTTACATTATTTGCAATTATACTGTCATTGTTACATTATTTGAATTATACTGTCATTGTTACATTAATTATACTGTCATTGTTACATTATTTTACTGTCATTATTTGGAATTATACTGTCATTGTTACATTATTTGGAATTATACTGTCATTGTTACATTAATTGGAATTATACTGTCATTGTTACATTATTTGGAATTATACTGTCATTGTTACATTATTTGGAATTATACTGTCATTGTTACATTATTTGGAATTATACTGTCATTGTTACATTATTTGGAATTATACATTGGAATTATACTATCATTGTTACATTATTTGGAATTATACTATCATTGTTACATTATTTGCAATTATACTGTCATTGTTACATTATTTGCAATTATACTATCATTGTTACATTATTTGCAATTATACTGTCATTGTTACATTATTTGGAATTATACTGTCATTGTTACATTATTTGGAATTATACTGTCATTGTTACATTAATTATTTGTTACAATTATACTGTCATTGTTACATTATTTGGAATTATACTGTCATTGTTACATTATTTGGAATTATACTGGAATTATCATTGTTACATTATTTGGAATTATACTGTCATTGTTACATTATTTGCTGTCATTGTTAATTATTTGATTATACTATCATTGTTACATTATTTGCAATTATACTGTCATTGTTATTATTATTTGGAATTATACTGTCATTTGTTACATTATTTGGAATTATACTGTCATTGTTACATTATTTGGAATTATACTGTCATTGTTACAATATTTGTTACATTATTTGGAATACTGTCATTGTTACATTATTTGGAATTATACTGTCATTGTTACATTATTTGGAATTATACTGTCATTGTTACATTATTTGGAATTATACTGTCATTGTTACATTATTTGGAATTATACTGTCATTGTTACATTATTTGGAATTATACTGTCATTGTTACATTATTTGGAATTATACTGTCATTGTTACATTATTTGGAATTATACTGTCATTGTTACATTATTTGGAATTATACTGTCATTGTTACATTATTTGGAATTATACTGTCATTGTTACATTATTTGGAATTATACTGTCATTGTTACATTATTTGAAATTATACTGTCATTGTTATATTATTTGGAATTATACTGTCATTGTTACATTATTTGGAATTATACTGTCATTGTTACATTATTTGGAATTATACTGTCATTGTTACATTATTTGGAATTATACTGTCATTGTTACATTATTTGGAATTATACTGTCATTGTTACATTATTTGAAATTATACTGTCATTGTTACATTATTTGGAATTATACTGTCATTGTTACATTAATTGGAATTATACTGTCATTGTCATTGTTACATTATTTGCAATTATACTGTCATTGTTACATTATTTGGAATTATACTGTCATTGTTACATTATTTGGAATTATACTGTCATTGTTACATTATTTGGAATTATACTGTCATTGTTACATTATTGTTGTCATTGTTAATTGGGAATTATACTGTCATTGTTGCATTTTAAAGATATGTATAATACTACCCCATATGCGTATGTACACCTTTTAAAATCTGTGTGTTTTAGATACTGGGTGGGAAAATATAATGTACCAGTATACTATTACTATTAATTAGAAACAAAAACAAACCTGAGGCATTTATAATCAAATGGGAACCATACAGTTTTCTATTTCGATCGATTTGTAATTCATACCTTAAAGAAGGAAATTGTAGAAACCCATAATTAACAATGAGATAATTCTCTCTGGTTTGAATCAAACAATTGTAGTTCGTATTGCATTCCATTTCATTTGTTATTCTTTTTCATGTACACAAAACATGCGCAATATGTTTTGAAGAAAGTGGTTAGTTCTTGTTTTGTTTTGCCTATGCTTTTTACTTGGTCTGTGTTGCCAGTTATCTACTTTCTGTCATTTTTTGTTTTTAATTATCATTACAATTGAACTTTTTCTTTATGACTATGTAAATATTTTGAAAAACGAATAAAAAGCTTTTTTAGAGAACAACAAACAAAAAACCTGAGATCACTTTAGTAGTGGATGTGGGTAAAATCAAATCGAATCTAGGAAGTTTCATCAACAAATAAGGCGGGACTGAAACTGGTGTTAAAAGCAAAAACTGCCAAAGGAAAACAGCCTTCAACCAGCTATCAAAAATTTTGAAAGCAGATAATATCTCACTGCACTGCGTACAAAGATCCGGCATTTTTATTCAAATTGAAAACTTTATAGTCAGTTCTACTGTAAATAATATACTCTGGTTGCGAAACGTGGGAGACTACAAAAATAGTACAGAACAAAAGCAAAAACATTCATCAACAGACACATGAAGTATTGTGAAAACCAAGTAGCAACACAAGGTAAGAAATGAGGACTACAAGAGCAGGACATTAAAAAAATAGAGGAAGAGTTTGGACTCGGAAGTGGCGTTGGATAGGACACACCTTTAAAAAAAACAAGTAGCTTCATCACTAGGACAGTCTTTTCAATACTCTGTTCACAGGGAACGCGAGGCAGCAGTAAACACGGAGACATGGAAAAGATGTGTTGACAGAGGAGACGTACTATGAGAGATGGGGCTCACAGGGAGCTAGAGCTAGTTTTCTGATAGGATAGGCCAGGACAGAGGCAGATGGAATCCGCTAGTACGTGGCCTATACCCTGCCAGGGATGAGAGGCAATGATAACGATGATGATGATGATGATGATGATGATATCAGGTTCTTTTCAGCCATGAACCGGTAATGATACCTTCATCCCATTCAACAATATCCGTTGTTCGTACATTAGGCTTATTATCAGGTTTTCTCTTTCAGTCAAGTATTTCCCGTTGGAAAAATCAAACCACTGGGTTAATAATACAAAATAATTTTATGTTATTGACTGTTTTGATCTAATGGAACATCTACGTTATGCATTGAGTACATAATGTTTCTTTTACTTTTTATATGATGATCTTTCTTTTCATATCAAGGTTTGGGCCATTGTTTGTTTTTTTTGTGAGGTATTGTTTTTCTTTTTTTGTCTCTGTGTGTCTGTGTGCGTATGGGGGGGGGGGGGGGGGGGGGAGGAGTTAGGTAACTACATTGACCCACCTCTACCTAATGCATTTGACGTAAAATATTATAGTACAGATATTTCATTGACGAAGTATTGCAAAGTAGTGAATAATAAATATCTCTGAAAACAGCCTCCTCTTCCCAATATACCTTCTCCTGTCTTACCCCCCCCCCCTCTCTCTCTCTCTCTCTCTCTCTCTCTCTCTCTCTCTCTCTCTCTCTCTCTCTCTCTCTCTCTCTCTCTCTCTCTCTC
>JAXRKP010001339.1:132500-137492 GCA_037039925.1 Doris montereyensis | reverse complement strand
TAGCAGTGATCAAACGGTGTAGGTTTTCCATTACCCCAACGTATAATGATCCATAAAAGGTCATGACGCATGGCCGAGGTCACGTGACTACTAAGCATAATGAGGGTGACTCAGCCCCTGGTGAGGTATTGGCGTTAGACGGGAAAAAACAAACAAAATATTAAGGAAATTACTGAGTTAATCATACCTGTATTTTTTAAAGGGTGAATTGTATGGGCTAGGGCTGAGAGATAACGAGGAGAGGCAAATACAAATGTGAATTATGGACGCACAGCAAACCTCTCGTATAGATGGACAATGACTAATGTTAGCATGAACAAGAATGTTTTATGTTTCTGGGGGTTTTTTTCTCTCTCTTTTTCTCATTGCATTTAGATTCTGGTCAGGCATGAGAGTATTCAGATGTAATAAAAGTTCGATAATAAAATATTTCTATTAGTTATAACAAATAAGAATAAAAGCAGCAGCAATAGCAACAACAATAAGAACAACATTAAAACAATTCTAATAATAATGTTAATAATAACAAGAATCATAATAAATACTTCTTGGGCAGTTGGCAAGTGCTTGCACCTGTACGGGGACTAGGCCTGTGGGTATGTATTACAGGATATCGTACAATGTACTTCTAGGCAGTTACCCATAAAGAGCCTACAAGCAGGTTGCGAATGTAATACGATTTAACCATAATAAACACAATACAGACGGCAACGAGTTGTATGGATTAAAAAAAAATTCCCTACATATGACAGACAATGTGTGCGTCTGTATTACATATTGTATTGCGTTTCTTATTTTATTTACTTCCTAAAGTGATATTGATAGTCTCTAAAAGCACGTTATACCCCGAGCGAAATCAAGTACAATTATGCTTTTGGATACTAAGGTTACGCAGGTAGGCATGAACTATATTATTCCATCTTTTAAATTATATAACCCATTTTAATAGAGGCTTTGGGTGGATGGAAATTCTTCTCAAAGACAACGAAACAATGACATTTTCCTCATTTAAACATCACTTTTGGTAAAACAATGATTAGTTAAATAAAAACGATCCTGAGATCATTTAGAGGCTACACTCAAAATATGGTCACTCTCAGTCATTTTCAGTGGCCTGGTAACATATGGTCACTCTCAGTCACTCTCAGTGGCCTGGTAACATATGGTCACTCTCAGTCACTCTCAGTGGGCTGGCAACATATAGTCACTCTCAGTCACTCTCAGTGGCCTGGTAACATATGGTCACTGTCAGTGGTCTGGTAACATATGGTCACTGTCAGTGGCCTGGTAACATATGGTCACTGTCAGTGGTCTGGTAACATATGGCCACTGTCAGTGGCCTGGTGACATATGGTCACTGTCAGTGGTCTGGTAACATATGGTCACTGTCAGTGGTCTGGTAACATATGGTCACTGTCAGTGGTCTGGTAACATATGGTCACTGTCAGTGGTCTGGTAACATATGGTGACTCTCAGTCACTCTTAGTGGCCTGGTAACATAGGGTCACTGTCAGTGGCCTGGTGACATATGGTCACTGTCAGTCATTTTCAGTGGCCTGGTAACATATGGTCACTGTCAGTCATTTTCAGTGGTCTGGTAACATATGGTCACTCAGTCACTCTCAATGGCCTGGCAACATATAGTCACTCTCAGTCACTCTCAGTGGTCTGGTACCATATGGTCACTGTCAGTGGCCTGGTGACATATGGTCACTCTCAGTCACTCTCAGTGTTCTGGTAACATATGGTCACTGTCAGTCACTTTTAGTGGCCTGGTAACATAGGGTCACTGTCAGTCACTCTTAGTGGCCTGGTAACATAGGGTCACTGCCAGTCACTTTCAGTGGCCTGGTAACATATGGTCACTCTCAGTCACTCTCAGTGGCCTGGTAACATATGGTAATTTCAGTCACTTTCAGTGGCCTGGTCACTCTCAGTGGCCATGTAACATATGGTCACTGGGATTCACTTCATTTAGTGGCCTGGTAACATATGGTCACTGTCAGTCACTTTCAGTGGCCTGGTAACATATGGTCACCCTCAGTTACTCTCAGTTGCCCTGTAACATATGGTCGCTGTCAGCCACTCTCAGTGGCCTGATAACATATGGTCACTGTCATTCACTCTCAGTGGCCTGATAACATATGGTCACTTTGAGTCACTTTGGTAAAACAATGATTAGTTAAATAAAAACGATCCTGGGATCATTTAGAGGCTACACTCAACATATGGTCACTGTCAGTCACTTTCAGTGGCCTAGTAGCATATGGTCACCCTCAGTCACTCTCAGTGGCCTGGTAACATATGGTCACCCTCAGTCACTCTCAGTGGCCTGGTAACATATGGTCACCCTCAGTCACTCTCAGTGGCCTGGTAACATATGGTCACCCTCAGTCACTCTCAGTTGCCCTGTAACATATGGTCACTGTCAGCCACTGTGGCCTGATAACATATGGTCACTCTCAGCCACTCTCAGTGGCCTGATAACATATGGTCACTCTCAGTCACTCTCAGTGGCCTGATAACATATGGTCACTTTGAGTCACTTTTTGGTAAAACAATGATTAGTTAAATAAAAACGATCCTGTGATCATTTAGAGGCTACACTCAACATATGGTCACTGTCAGTCACTCTCAGTGTCCTGATAACATATCGTCACTTTCAGTCACTCCCAGTGGCCACGTAACATATGGTCACTCTCAGTCACTCTCAGTGGCCCTTTAACATATGGTAACTCTCAGTCACTCTCAGTGGCCTGGTAATATATGGTCATTGTCAGTCACTTTCAGTGGCCTGGTAACATAAGGTCATTGCCAGTCCCTTTCAGTGGTCTGGTAACATGAGGTCATCATCAGTCACTTTCAGTGGCCTGGTAACATATGGTCACTGCTAGTCATTCTTAGTGGCCTGGTAATATATGATCACTGTCAGTCACTCTCAGTGGCATGGTAACATATGGAAATTCTCAGTCACTCTCAGTGGCCTGGTAACATATGGTCACTCTCAATCACTTTCAGTGGCCCTGTAACATGTGGTCAATGTCAGTCGCTCTCAGTGGCCTGGTAACATATGGTCACTGTCAGTCACTCTCAGTGGCCTGATAACACATGGTCAATGTGAGTCGCTCTCAGTGGCCTGGTAACATATGGTCAATGTCAGTCGCTCTCAGTGGCCTGATAACATATGGTCACTCTCAGTCACTTTCAGTGGTCTGATAACACATGGTTACTTTCAGTCAGGTTTGGTAAAACAATGATTAGTTAAATAAAAACGATCCTGGGATCATTTAGAGGCTACATTCAACATATGGTCACTGTCAGTCACTTTCAGTGGCCTGGTAACATATGGTCACTGTCAGTCAAATCAGTGGCCTGGTAACATATGGTCACTGTCAGTCACTTCAGTGGCCTGGTAACATATGGTCAACATAGTGGTTGGTAACATATGGTAACTGTCAGTCACTCTCAGTGTCCTGTTAACATATGGTCACTGTCTGTGACTCTCAGTGGCCTGGTAACATATTGTCACTCTCATTTGCTCTCGGTGGCCTGGTAACATATGGTCACTGTCAGTCACTCTCAGTGGCCTTGTAACATATGGTCACTCTCATTTGCTCTCGGTGGCCTGGTGGTCACTGTCTGGTGGCCTGGTAACATATGGTCACTGTCTGTGACTCTCGGTGGCCTGGTAACAACATTCTGTGACTCTCGGTGGCCTGGTAACATATTGTCACTCTCATTTGCTCTCGGTGGCCTGGTAACATATTGTCACTCTCATTTGCTCTCGGTGGCCTGGTAACATATGGTCACTGTCTGTGACTCGGTGCCCTGGTAACATATTGTCACTCTCATTTGCTCTCGGTGGCCTGGTAACATATGGTCACTGTCAGTCACTTTCAGTGCCCTGGTAACATATTGTCACTCTCATTTGCTCTCGGTGGCCTGGCAACATATGGTCACCGTCAGTCACTCTCAGTGCCCTGGTAACATATTGTCACTCTCATTTGCTCTCGGTGGCCTGGTAACATATGGTCACTGTCAGTCACTGTCAGTGCCCTGGTAACATATTGTCACTCTCATCATCTCGGTGGTCTGGTAACAGAGCCTTTGACGTACAAAGAACGGCCAGCTCAGAATTATAATATAATCATAATAAGTAGATTGCAAATCAGTCTGGATTACTTCTAAAAATAAAGTTATAAGTAGATTGCAAATCAGTCTGGATTACTTCTAAAAATAAAGTGATAAGTAGATTGGAAATCAATCTGGATTTCTTCTAACAATAAAATAACAAGTAGATTGCAAATCAGTCTGGATTTCTTCTAACAATAAAACAATAAGCAGATTGCAAATCAGTCGTGATTTCTTCTAACAATAAAATAATAAGCAGATTGCAAATCAGTCGTGATTTGTTCTAACAATAAAATGATAATAAACTGGACATCTATAGAGCACACATATCGCATTCAAGAGAACAAGGTCTATGTGCTGTATATTAAATTACATAACATTGACGAAAAAGGTTATATGGACATATTATTAATGATATAGACAATATACATGAACATAATATTACAAATGGATAAAATATACACATGCTCAACAATAACAAGATGAAGCATTTTAAGAACAGGCAAATAGGAGCAAGAAAGAATCGCCTTCAAAAGAACTGGAAAAGTATTTTCAATTGACAAAATGAAACCTCTTTAAATTCTTTTTAAAAACATCAAGAGGGGCCGCTTCTCTGATAACTAGAGGCAAGTCGTTTCAAGCAACGGTTGCAAAAATGGGAGAAGGATCTAGATCTAGACCCAGCAAAAGGAGCGCTACTTCGATTTCACCACAGAGCGTGTTTCAGGTTGTCTCATGAAACCAATCTCAACTTTACAGTCGCAGCAGTAAAAGAGAACGATAAAACTTTTTTTAACAAATTATATAATGAATTAAAAGCTTAAAAGTGAAAACTACGAGTGATACACTGAGTAATATTAT
>JAXRKP010001339.1:125000-130000 GCA_037039925.1 Doris montereyensis | reverse complement strand
TTTGGGGGTTTGGGTTTTTTTTGGGGGGAGGGTTGTTTTGTTGTTGTTTTGTTGTTGTTTTGTTTTTTTTTTTGGGGGGGAGAGGGGTTGTTTTGTTGTTGTGTTCTGTTGTTGTTTTGGTTTTTTTTTGGGGGGAGGGGTTGTTTTGTTGTTGTTGTTTTGTTGTTGTTTTGTTGTTGTTTTGTTGTTGTTGTTTTGGGGTTTGGGGGAGAGGGGTTGTTTTGTTGTTGTTTTGGGTTTTTTTTTGGGGAGAGAGGGGTTGTTGTTGTTGTTGTTTTTTGGTTTTTTTTGGGGAGAGAGGGGTTGTTTTGTTGTTGTTTTGGGTTTTTTTGGGGGGAGAGGGGTTGTTTTGTTGTTGAAGCACGACATTGTTGGCTGTGCATCTGACAATGATTATTCTCAAATTGTGAAGTGTGTATGTAGTAATACGATTCCGAGCTGACGATACCATACTATCATGGCCAGCCCATTTCCATTGGGTTTGTTTGTTTAAGTGGATACTTGAGGTCGTTCACTATCTCCTGTTCTCAACCCACGTCACTTAACAGATCACACATTATGAGGTTTTGGTTTCAATCCTGAACACACAAACTCGATAAATAAATAATACACAATGTCATGTACGATTCAACCCATTGACGCGTGCGTACTACGGTATATTGATCGAACACAAAAAAACAAACTCAAACTTGTCCGTTTCTAGTGTCCTAGTTTGGGTTTTGTTTTTTCTAAGGGTTGAGAGTAATGGTGGACCATTTTCTGAAGTTGCCATGTTCAGGTCTATTTACTGATAATATATATATATATATATATTGATCTAGATAGCAATAATTTTCCCAGTGCTTTTGACTATACTCCCGTCCACGTTCGATATATTCTGCTCTTATTCTAATAATCTGTAGAATGTATGGATGTCTGGTTTAAAAGTTTATCGTGATTACACGATCGACCTGATTTCCTTTATAGTATGGTGATATACACAAAGAGAGAAGGAAAAAATAAGTATGACCGGATGCTTGATATAATATCACTATCACAGCGCTTGCATCTTCTGAGATCACCGCACTGGTGGACAGGGTAAATTTGAATGAAACAAACAAACAAACACAGCTTGTATCTTGACAGGCCGGGCTACTCATTGTCACAGAGATAAGGGCGACACTCAACGCTTACTCTCGGGTTTTTTGGGTTTTGGGTTCAATCTTGAATAAATGCAAGCACACTAAATAATCTACCTGAAAATATTAATGGGTGTGAAGAATTCCTGAATAATTTTGGGCTTAATTTTGACCCAAAAATAAAAACCACCTTCTTTTTTGTTGTAATTCTCCTTCAAGAGCTACACAGGATGTAAATTCAACTCACCCAGTGCCTCCATTTTGGAATATGGAGTCATCACTGATCACACCCACTGCCTCCATTTTGGAATATGGAGTCATCACTGATCACACCCAGTGCCTTCATTTTGGAATATGGAGTCATCACTGATCACACGTGGGTCTCCATTGGTCACTGAATGGGAGGTACTCCGAACGCAGAATCACTGCAGTGTCCACTCTTCCAAAATTGCTAGTGGAAATCAGGGGACTGAGGTACGGTGGGGGGGTGTGAGTGCCAGGCCACTGTGGCTTACAGCCTTACTCAAGACATTTTGTCCAGTCACAGGGGGAGATATATACTTTAATACACATTGATGCCAAAGACCGTAAGGTTAAAAGACATAATCTAACACAAATTTATGCCAAAGACAGTAAGGTTAACAAGACATAATCTAACACAAATTAAAGCCAAAGACCGTAAGGTTGAAAGGATATAATCTAATACAAATTAAATCCAAAGACCGTAAGGTTAACAAGACATAATCTAATACAAATTTATATGCCAAAGACAGTAAGGTTAACAAGATATAATCTAATACAAATTAAATCCAAAGACAAATTAAAAGACATAATCTAATACAAAGACCGACAGTAAGGTTAAAAAGATATAATCTAATACAAATTAATCTAATACAAATTAAAGCCAACGAACCTTAAGGTTAAATTGGGAAAGATTTGATTGAATACAAATTAAAGCCAAAAAACCGTAAGGTTAAAAAGATATAATCTAATACAAATTAAAGCCAAAGAACCGTAAGGTGGTTGAATGGGAGAGATGTAATCTAATACAAATTATAGCAAAAGAACCATAAGGTTAAATAGGAATGATATGATCTAATACAAATTATAGCCAAACAACTGTAAGGTTAAATGGGAAAGATATAATCTAATACAAATTAAAGCCAAAGAACCGTGAGGTTGAATGGGAAAGATATGATTTAATACAAATTAAAGCCCAAACAACTGTAAGTTTATATGGGAAAGATAAAATCTAATACAAATTAAAGCTAAAGAATCGTAACGTTAAATGGGAAAGATCAAATCTAATACAAATTAAAGCTAAAGAATCGTAACGTTAAATGGGAAAGATCAAATCTAATACAAATTAAAGCTAAAGAATCGTAACGTTAAAAGGGAAATATCAAATCTAATACAATTTATAACCAAAGAGCATTATGGTTAAATGGGAAAAAATTTAATTCATTACACATTATAGCCAAAGAACCGTAAGGTTTAAGGGGAACGACATAATTCAATACAAGTTATAGCCAAAGAACCATAACGTTAGATTGGAAAGATATAATCCAATACAAATCATAGCAAAAAGAACCCTAAGGTTAAATGGAAAAGATATAATCGAATACAAATTAAAACCAAAAAACTGTAAGGTTAAAGGGGAAGGTCATGATCTAATACAAATTACAGCCAAAAATCTTTACAGTTAAAGGGGAAAAATATAATCTACTACAAATTCAAGCCAAACAACTGCTAGTTTAAATGGGGAAAATATACTTTAATACAAATTAAAACCAAAGAACCGTAACATTAAATGGGAAAGATATAATCTACTACAAATTATAGCTAAAGAGCCGTAAGGTTACATGGGGAATATATAATTCAATACAAATTATAGCCAAAGAACCGTAAGGTTAAATGGGAAAGATATAATCTAATGCAAATTAAAGCCAAACAACCTTAACATTAAATGGGAAAGATATAATCTAATACAAATTATAGCCAAACAACCTTAACATTAAATGGGAAAGATATAATCTAATACAAATTAAAGCCAAAGAACCGTAACGTTAATGAGAAAGGTCAAATTTGGTACAAATTATAGCCAAAGAGCCTCATGGTTAAATGCGGAATACATAAATCTTTCTTTCTTTATCAGCTCCCATTCTACCTTTCGGTGTATGGGTTTTAGATGCCCGAAATGATCTTTCTCCAGGCTGCCCTGTCCTGACATTTTCTGTTTCCTTCCGTGAAAGTTAAATTTCTTTGCGTTAATGCCTCTTTTATATCTTCTTCCCACTGTCTCCGAGGTCTGCCTTTTGGTCTTTTACGTTGAGTTTTAGCACTGTATACTGATTTTGCTATTCTATTGTCATTCATTCTGTTAACATTCCCAAACCATCTCAGTTGATTCATTTCTATCTTAGTTTTTATGCTATCTGCTTTGGTTTGATCTCTTACTGTTGTGTTTCTGAGTTTTGTCTCTTTTAGTTTTCCCTACCACTCTTCTGAGATATTTCATTTCGGCTGCCTGTACTCTACTGTATTCTCTACTGTCTAAGATCCAGGTTTCACTGCCATAGAGGAGAGTAGAACAATAAACTGTGTTGTATACTGCAATTTTGTTTTTTGTTGACAATTCTTGTTTACCTACAAATACCTTTCCTAGAATGTTATATATTGCATTTGCCTTTTGGATTCTCTGGCTGATTTCTTCTCTCAGTTTTCCTTCTGACTTAATCATTACTCCTAAGTAATTGTAGCTTTGAACTTGTTCTAAAATCTCCCTGCCTAATTTAAGATTTTGTGTTTTAGCTTTCCTAGTTACTAGCATTGTTTTGATTTTCTTTGCATTTACTCTCATTCCTCTTTTATTTAATCCATTATTCATAATGTTGATATTTGACTGATGTCCCTTTCTGATTTCCCAAACAGAACTAAACCATCAGCAAATGAAAGCATTGATACATTTACTGGTTTGAGCTTCCACATACCTATATTCATTTTCTTCATTTTTGAGAATGCCTTTGCGACTGGATCCATAAATGTGATAAACAAAAGAGGACTTAGGGCACAACCCTGTCTTATTCCTATATCTACATCAAATTCTGTAGATACATTTCCAGCTACTCTCACGGCACATGTTGGTTTATTGTAAAAACTTTTAATGGCTTCTATTAAATTTTGCTCTACGTAGTGTTCTTTTAAGGAATGCCATAGTTCGTCCCTTCTCAGAGTATCAAATGCCTTTTCTAAGTCAATAAAACACAGGTGTAAGTCAATGTTTCTCTCAAGTAATGTTTCTATTATTTGTCTAATTGTAAATTTGATTTTGTACACTTATTCCTGGTGTAAATCCACTCTGATGCTCTTCAATCTGATCCTCTACTCTTTTCTTTAGTCTCATTTCCATTATCCTGGCATACACTTTTCCTGGTACGTTAAATAGTGATATCCCTCTATAGTTTGAGCATTCCATAGTTGATCCTTTCTTATGTATTGGTACTACCGTTCCCTTATTCCAGTCGTCTGGCACCTGTTTGGTCTTCCATGCTTCTTGAAATATTTCATGTAGTAATTTGTCTGCCTTTCTCCCTTGGTTTTTAATCATTTCTGGATAAACTTGATCTGTTCCTGGAGATTTTCCTAATTTCACTTTTCTTATAGCTGTTTGAAGTTCTTCCATTGAGATATCTACATCTTCAGCTGTCTCATCTCGATTACTTGTTACTCTTAATAATTGATCTGTAATCCTTGTTTCATATGTTCTGGAGGGATTATGTAATTGTTGAAAATACTTTCTCCACGTTTCCATGATTTCGCTGTCTCCTTTCATTATCTCTCCTTTGGCGTTCTTAATTTGTCGTATTGGGCATGCTTTGGTCT
>JAXRKP010001339.1:117500-120000 GCA_037039925.1 Doris montereyensis | reverse complement strand
CACTGTAGTGTTGTAGCTATAAACCACTGTAGTGTTGTAGCTATAAACCACTGTAGTGTTGTAGCTATAAACCACTGTACTGTTGTATCTATAAACCACTGTAGTGTTGTAGCTATAAACCAATGTAGTGTTGTAGCTATAAACCACTGTAGTGTAGTAGCTATAAAACACTGTAGTGTTGTAGCTATAAACCAACTGTAGTGTTGTACTATAAACCACTGTGTTGTAGCTATAAACCACTGTAGTGTTGTAGCTATAAACCACTGTAGTGTTGTAGCTATAAACCACTGTAGTGTTGTAGCTATAAACCACTGTAGTGTTGTATCTATAAACCACTGTAGTGTTGTATCTATAAACCACTGTAGTGTTGTATCTATAAACCACTGTAGTGTTATAGCTATAAACCACTGTAGTGTTAAACCACTGTAGTGTTGTAGCTATAAACCACTGTAGTGTTGTATCTATAAACCACTGTAGTGTTGTAGCTATAAACCACTGTAGTGTTGTATCTATAAACTACTGTAGTGTTGTATCTATAAACCACTGTAAATTGTAGCTATAAACCACTGTAGTGTTGTATCTATAAACCACTGTAGTGTTGTAATAAACAACTGTAGTGTTGTAGCCACTGTAGTGTTGTAAAACCACAGTGTTGTATCTATAAACCACTGTAGTGTTGTATCTTAAACCAATGTTTATATCTATAAACCACTGTAGTGTTGTATCTGTTGTAGATGTTTATCTTTATCACTGTAGTGTTGTAGTATAAACCACTGTAGTGTTGTATCTTAAACCACTGTAGTGTTGTAGCTGTAAACCACTGTATAAAAACCACTGTAGTGTTGTAGCTATAAACCACTGTATCTTGTAGCTATAAACCACTGTAGTGTTGTGTAAACCACTGTAGTGTTGTAGCTATAAACCACTGTAGTGTTGTAGCTTTAAACCACTGTATGTTGTAGCTTTAAACCACTGTAGTGTTGTAGCTAAAACCACTGTAGTGTTGTATCTATAAACCACTGTAGTGTTGTATCTGTAAACCACTGTAGTATTGTAGCTAGTAGTGTTGTAGCTGTAAACCACTGTAGTGTTGTAAGCCACGTGTTGTAGCTGAAACCACTGTAGTGTTGTATCTGTAAACCAATGTAGTGTTGTAGCTGTAAACCACTGTAGTGTTGTAGTTTTAAACCACTGTAGTGTTGTAGCTGTAAACCACTTAAAATCACTGTAGTGTTGTATCTATAAACCACTGTAGTGTTGTAGCTATAAACCACTGTAGTGTTGTAGCTGTAAACCACTGTAGTGTTGTAGCTAGTTGTAGTGTTGTAGCTGTAAACCACTGTAGTGTTGTATCTGTAAACCACTGTAGTGTTGTGTCTCTGTAAACCACTGTAGTGTTGTAAACCACTGTAGTAAACCACTGTAGTGTTGTAGTTAAATCACTGTAGTGTTGTATCTGTAAACCACTGTAGTGTTGTAGTGTTGTTGTAACTGTAGTGTTGTATCTATAAACCACTGTAGTGTTGTATCTGTAAACCACTGTAGTGTTGTAGCTATAAACCACTGTAGTCTAGCCTAAACCACTGTTGTGTTGTATCTGTAAACCACTGTAGTGTTGTAATAAACCACTGTAGTTTGTATCTGTAAACCACTTAGTGTTGTATCTATAAACCACTGTAGTGTTGTAGCTATAAACCACTGTAGTGTTGTAGCTGTAAACCACTGTAAATGTATTATAAACCACTGTAGTGGATAAAGAGCTGTAAACCACTGTAGTGTTGTAGCTGTAAACCACTGTAGTGTTGTAGTTGTTGTAAACCACTGTAGTGTTGTAGCTATAAATCACTGTAGTGTTGTATCTGTAAACCACTGTAGTGTTGTAGCTATAAACCACTGTAGTGTTGTAGCTGTAAACCACTAGTGTTGTATCTATAAACCACTGTAGTGTTGTATCTGTAGCTTGTAGTGTTGTAGCTATAAACCACTGTAGTGTTGTATCTGTAAACCACTGTAGTGTTGTATCTATAAACCACTGTAGTGTTGTAGCTATAAACCACTGTAGTGTTGTAGCTATAAACCACTGTTGTGTTGTAGATAAACCACTGTAGTGTTGTAGCTTTAAACCACTGTTGTGTTGTATCTATAAACCACTGTAGTGTTCTATGAAACCACTGTAGTGTTGTAGCTATAAACCACTGGGACTGTTGTGTTGTAGCTATAAACCACTGAGTGTTGTATCTGTAAACCACTGTAGTGTTGTAGCTGTAAACCACTGTAGTGTTGTAAGCTTGTTATCACCGCGACATTGGTTAAAAAACCCTTTAAGCTGGCACAGATGGCGGAGAAAGGACAGGGGGAGGGGGTTATACCGTTGTACCCTTAGGAAAGCTACAATACAGTCACTCTTTGTCCTCACTTGACCCAGGTTTGAGTACACCAGGTATTATAGGTGGATAAAGATCTTGTCAGAACGTCATAAAAAACCTAACAGTAACTGGCT